>CAVNYN010275699.1:0-12912 GCA_963692815.1 Nyctanthes arbor-tristis | reverse complement strand
CCCCCCCCCCCCCCCCCCCCCCAAAAAAAAAAAAAAAAAAAAAAAAAAAAAAAAGAAAAAAGTAGTACGGAAATAAAGCTGAAAGCGATCCAAATTTTAGCTCCGGGAACGGATATGCTTCTTTCCTAATCCTATGAAAAAGAAAAGGCATAAAATTTGAAGTTAGAGACGGATAATAAAATTCCATTCTTTGATTTAATTATCAAATAAAAGAGACACGTGAAATACAGAAAATAAAAGATGTAAATGCTCAAATAAACTCAAATCTAATAAATTAGACATGGGCATCTTTTTTCACTCACTTAACTTATTTTTCGAAATC
The DNA here is from genome assembly GCA_963692815.1 of Nyctanthes arbor-tristis. Taxonomy (NCBI): domain Eukaryota; kingdom Viridiplantae; phylum Streptophyta; class Magnoliopsida; order Lamiales; family Oleaceae; genus Nyctanthes; species Nyctanthes arbor-tristis. The sequence continues at coordinate 12,590 of CAVNYN010275699.1, read as the reverse complement.
CAAAATTCAATTGATCAGAAACTTTCTGTGCTTTTAGAAGGGTGAAACCCTCCAACTTGTCTCGGAAATGAAGCATGTAACAGGAAGGAGCCAAAGAATCCATCTTCATCCTTCCATCTTTTCATACATTAACCATAAATTTCACACAATATGCAGCCCTTGTATTCAAATCCCACGCCGCCCCCGACCGGCGGTCTCCAACCATTCTCTTCCATTATGCTCCTATTCTAACATAAAAAATAAGAAGCTGCTCCTCTCAAATATCATCTTCTTCAATCAAGCCCTTGAACAAGTGAAAATGGTGAGTCCACTTCCCTTGTCTTCTTCTCCAATGAAACCAACTTATACTATTGGAGACCAACTTATACTATGCCCAAATACAAAAGCAGGGATCCAATCCAGGTGCCGGGTCATGCCAAGACATGGTTTGCCTCCATCTCCCGAGAGTGCAAGCATCACAATAACAACAAGTCTTGTTATCGACAAATTTCTGGTACTATGTATCCATATTCACATTTCCACCAAAATATCTACATCAAGTGGAAGATCCAACCAACACAGCAACTACAAGTTTCATGCTCCCTCACACACACGACACACAAAAGTAGCAGGTCCAATATACAGTCAAGATCATCTTGTTCTCGTAGTGGTGTCACTCACTTTTTTGTACAACTTGTCCTTTAAACTTACTAAAATCGTCCTATTGCAGAGCTTTATTATAGCACTTCTCTGTTATATACACAATAATGAAATATAGTAAGATTTTTTGCCTTCTGTAAAATTGTGAATTTCAATACTAAATCCAAGTGCTGGGAACCTCAAACCGTTGTTTGATTCTCATCTAGCACTTGCTCTCTCTAGCTTAATATTCTCTAAAAAGCTACACAACAAGTCAAACTTCAATTCTAACCACATATTCTCCATAAAAAATTATTTTTCACATGATCCAATAATCTCTCATTTTCAACCACACGTTCTCCCAAAAAATCACTTCTTTAAGAAAACTACAAAGAACAAGCTCTTCCAAAATATTAATTTCACTTGCCACTGATTTTGACTACACAGCCGAACATTTCAAATTTTCATTACGAGATGATTCTGCTTCGAAAGAAACATGCATTGTCGATTGCATATCCGCATTACTTTGAAGGCAACAAGCCACGGAAGCGCTGAGGGCTTATTAAGCAAGCAAATAAATATATGAAAAATATTCAAAGTTCTAGCATCTGCTAGTTACCTCTATCAATTCATTATCCTGTCATCTCAAAAATTGCATCCTTTTAACCTTAATTTTCGGAAAAACAGAATATCCAAATAAAATCTGCAGCAAACTTCATTCAATTAACAGAAGCAAAAGAACTACAAATTCTACCTAGCATGTCCACATCAGAAAATTAAAACAAGCCCACCCACGATTTGAGTACTGAACATATTACTTGAATGTATTTGACCAAAATATACACACAGTTGAGCATAAAGAAAGGGAGAAATCAATATATACCAACAAAATCCCTTCGACGCTAGTCCTCATCCCCTCTTTCATGTAACTGAAGCACAAAACCCAAACGAAACACATCAAGAAAATTGAAAGTGCAAACATGTACCCTAAACAAAAACCAATCGATTTGAGCCCTTTAGGGTTTAACTATGAACAAAAAAAAAAGTAATAACAATTGCAAAAGAAAAGACGCACTTGACTTTCATGCGGGCAAGGCGATCAGCGACAGAGGTGTCTTTCTCCATCTTGGGCTCTTTGGAACCGAAAGTGTAACTCGACAATGGATACGTATTCACTACTGCCGACGATACCATTTTTGCTCTTATGCAATCTGCAATTTTTCGAGCGGGAAATGAAAGAGGGAAGGGAAGGGAAGGGGAGGCGTTTAACACACGACAAGGGAAACGGGGCTAGGGCTGTGTAAACGGGTTTCGATCTCGAGTTTTTGAAGGATTAATATCAGACCAAATATCTTCAGTTTGGTTTCAATTTTGGTCTCAAAAATGGTAAATCTAAACGGTTTCGGTCTCGGATTGGGCTCGGGTAATGAATTCGGTTTTTTTCAGGCTTTTCTAGATTTGTGAAAAAAATTTTCTGTAGACTTAGTACCGTAAAAACACATATAAATAAAGTTTAAAACAAATAAATAGAAAGGCTTTATGTGCAACAAAAGTATTAACATGCATCCCTAAGGTAGAAGTACTAGACTTACTTGTATTTCTCATTTTTTTATTTTAACAAATCTAAAATTATTAAATATTTGAAATATGTATCTTAAATTGGAAAATAAATGTAAAAATCATAAATATTATATCTACTTTATAATTTTAACAATTTTACGATATAATTTTGATATTTTTAAAAGGCAAAAGATGGATAATTCCAACTTTATTATATCTTTATGGGGATTAAATATTACAAAAACGATGTGATTGTCAAAAATAAATAACACTTATCACTTAAAATAAAAGCAAGAAAATCTATTTTACACTTTTTACCAATAAGAAAACCACTTACATAAATGAGAAGATGTATAAGCACAAGTCTCCACATGTATATATAAATATATATATATATTATATAATAATAGCATATAACTTAAATAGAGTCAACAAACATATTATAAATCCGAACAATTTTCTTTAATAAAATCCTTACAATGTTATAAATTATAGTAACATTATATATTAACACAATTGTTGTTGACTATTGTTTAAAAAATAATAAAATAATCATGATTTTTAAAGAAGTTTATTGACCAAAAAATTCTAACTTCAAAAAGAAATTTAGTGGTATTGCTTTAACTTTTTAATTTTCTTACATTGAAAGTTTTGTAAAAAAACAATATGATTGGAGCTTATAAATAAGATGATCCTTTGTGTAAGTGACTATGTAAAGAAAATTTTGTGGACTTTGAGGAAAATTAATAATTGTCTTGGTCCTTTATATTTAGTTTTAAGTTAAATGATTGTTCCACATTGAAAGTTTTGTAAAAAGGTAAAATAATTGGGGCTTATAAATTAGATAGACATTTGTGCAAATGACTATGTAAGGGAAATAGTTTTGATTCTTACCTCTTGAGTATTATAAAAGTGAAAACCGAGTTTCAATTTTAAAAAAAAAAAAAAGAAAGAAGGTCAACCGGTCTTTGACCGGGTTTCTGAATTTTCAAAAGAAAACCCGGGACCGGACTGGTCATTTTGGCCCCAAAGCCTGGACCGGACCGCTCGTTCGGGCTACATTAAGTACTTTCCGTTCCTTCCTTTGAATTAACACGGTCTTTGACTTGGCTTTTCTACAAAAAAGTCACCCTTCCCTTATGGAGCAAAAAATATGATGTGGAGCATCCGAGGTAGACATGGACCCACCCCACTCTAGCATGCCACTTTCCCCCACCCTTTGAATCAGGGTCCACCAAAATAATTCAATCTACAATCTGGAATATATACCTCCCAAAAAAAAAAAAAACCCTAACATTTTGGACCTTCCCCGCTCCCTCTCTGTTTCTCTCTCTCAGTCATCTGTCTCGCCCCCACACCTAAACCATGGTTTTCGGTAGCCGGTGAAGCTCCTCCAGGCCGTCGGAAAAGTTAACCCAGCAAACCCCACACCAAAAGATAAGTTGTGATGATATATTATTCACTTATCAACGAGTTTTTTACTTTTTCCTCCCTCAATATTTACCTGAGGACAAATGTATTACTCCTATTAATGGTACCGGAGGAGCATTATATCTCAAAGCTGCAATTCTCATGGCCTCAAGTGTCATGTGTATCTGGATTTCCTTCAAGGGGAAGCAAAATTGTTTTTGTTGGCTATCAAGATGGAGTAGGGCATGCGAGCTGCTAAACAATTTGGAACTACTAAATATTTCTTAATGGATATTTTCTTGTTATTTTTGATGGATATTTTCCTGTTATTTTCTTTGGTCTCATTGCCATTAAAAAGTTTTTCCAGTTATATAAATAATAATAACAATATTACTTGCATATGCAATAGAGTATGGATATTCATGCTTGGGGCTAGGGCTGTGCAAACGGGTTTCGGTCTCAGGTTTTTTAAGGACTAAGACTAGACCAAACATCTTCAGTTCGGTCCCGGTCCCAGGCCCAAAAATGACAAGCGCAAACAGTTTCAGTTCTGGTTCGGGCTCGGGTAATGAATTCAGTTTTTTTTAGGCTTTTTCAGATTTGTGAAAAAAAAATTTTATAGACTTAATAACGTAAAAACACATATAAACAAAGTTTAGAACAAACAAATAGAAGGGATTTATGTGCAAAAAAAGTATTAACATGCCTCCGTAAGGTAGAAGTACTAGACTTACTCGTATTTCTCATTTTTTTTTTATTTTAACAAATCTATAATTATTAAATATTCGAAATATGTATCCTAAATTGGAAAATAAATGTAAATCTACTTTATAATTTTAATAATTTGACGATACAATTTTGATATTTTTAAAAGGTAAAAAATGGATAATTTCTACTTTATTATACATTTATGGGGATTAAATATTACAAAAATGATGTAATTGTCAAAAATAAATAACACTTACCACTTAAAATAAAAGTAAGAAAATCCATTTCACACTTTTTACTAATAAGAAAATCACTTAGATAAATAAGAAGATGTATAAGCACAAATTCTCTGCATGTGTATATATATTTTATATAATAATAGCATATAACTTAAATAGAGTCCATAAACATATTATAAATCCGAACAATTTTTTTAACAAAATCCTTACAATATTATAAATTCTAGTAACATTATATATTAACACAATTTGTTCTTGACTATTGCTTAAAAATAATATAATAATGATGATTTTTAAAGAAATTTATTGGCCAAAAAATTCTAACTTGAAAAATAAATTTAGTAGTATTGCTTTAACTTTTTTTTTCCATATTGAAAGTTTTGTAACAAAGTAATATGATTGGAGCTTATAAATAAGATTGACCTTTGTGCAAGTGACTAAGTAAAGGAAATTTTATAGATTTTGAGGGAAATTAATAATTGTCTTGGTCTTTTATATTTAATTTTAAGTTTAAATGATTGTCCCACATTGAAAGTTTTGTAAACAGGTAAAATAATTGGGGCTTATAAATAAGATGAGTCCTATGCAAGTAACTATGTAAATGAAATAATTTTGATTCTTGCCTTTTAGGTATTGTGAAAAGTGAAAATCGAGTTTCAATTTATATATTTAAAAAAAAAAAGTCAACCAGTCTTTGACCAGGTCCCTGTTTTCAAATGAAAACCCGAGATTGGACAGGACCGGACCGGTCATTTTGGCCCAAAGCGCAGACCGGACAGGCCTGTTCGGTCCGGTTCAACTGACCCTCATTTTTTTGCACACCCATACTTGGGGCTTCCTATAATCAAGCTGAAAATTTTGATTAAGCACTTTGTGCAATCAAATGAGTTCCGCTCAATGGTTTTAGTTGATGAAATATATTTAAGTTCAAGTTTATCCATATATGCAGATCCAAAAATTTGCAATGCGGTTTTTGAACAACATCGAAGCTGAACTATTCATGAATGTTCTTAAGGTGCATCCATTAGTGTGTACAGTTTTATTGCCCATGGAGTGATTTCCAATGCATTACACAGTCACAACTCACAACTGATATTCTATCTAAATTACTTAGGACATCTTGGATGGTGCTAGAATTCCAGGGATTCCATGTGACTCTGATTTGGCGGTGGAGCAAATTCAGGACGCCGGCAGGTGTCCTCTGTCGGCGTGGAGCAGCGTGGCTGGCCGTCCAGCATGGATATTTGGTTGTGGGGTGGGGGAGGCGTAACTAGGCAACAGAGAGAGAGAGAGATAGAGAAGGGGCGGACCAAATTATGGGGGTGGGGATAGGAGATGAAATCTGGGGTTGGGGGTTATTACAGATTGCGATCTTTGAATTATTTTGGTGGGCTCCGGCTCAAAGGGTGGAGGGAAGTTGTCTTGCTAGAGTGGCGTGGGCCCCTTGTCCACCTTGAATGCTCCACATCATATTTTTTGCTCCATAAGAGAAGGGTGACTTTTTTGTAGAAAAACCGGTCTTTGACTGGCTCGATATATATAATATAATAATATATAAAATATATATTTTTTTATTTTTATTTTTTTTGCAACTAATATATTTTTACTTAGCAGCACAATTTTATTTATTTATTTATTTTTATACAAGGGATATAGGTGATGAGTAAATGTGATTCAAATCCAAGACCTCTTACCTATAACGTTAGAATCTAATAAATATAACACTTATTCGAATCACGCAGCACAAATATTATGAATCAAAATTATTTTATAAATAAATAAATAAATATTTTCATAAAAAATTATTTTATAATAAATTTCTCAATAAATAATTATTACATCATTAAGACGTTAACTCTTTTACCCTTTAATTTAATTATTATCTTTTCCATTTTCTTTTCCTTAATATATAGGGAGTCTGGGGACCTTTCATTATTAATTATTATCTTTTGGGCCCGTTTGTTTTTTATTATAACATGAATCTATTATAATTCCGTCACATTAAATTACAGTTTTTTACTTTTTCAACAAAATTTAACTAATCATATTTTCACAAAAATTCAAATTTCAAAATCTCTTCCGATCTCACAATCTAATTATAACACAAACCAAACGGACGCTTGATCTTTCGTAATGTGTTTTAATGTAAAATATTGTTCATAAAAATGGTTTTTCTCATATAAATTCATACTTTTGTAATATTTAATTGACATTTTTTTAACGAAAAATTTTTCCACCTTTTAATCGCATTATCACATTTCTTTGATAACAAAGAAAACAATAGGGTATTGATTTTCTTAGGTAATTCTTATTTTTTTTCCATGAATTCTACTTTTCGTCAAATATGATACAATTTCTTTTTTTTTTATAGAATTAAAGTACTAATAATTTAGTTTATAAGAAAATATTTTATTTATAAATAAATTTCATACTTGTAATCAAAACACACTTTAATCGTAAATATTGTCTATATAAATGTTTTTTTGTTTGGAGTAGTTACATTGACACAACTTGTTTTACTAAATACACTACACTATAATTGTATTTAATATCTTTTATTTTTTTTCATATTTTTATATTAAAGCATTAACTTTTTCTTTACCATATTTTTATTCTTAATTTTCAGTTGATTATCACATCTTATATAAAACAATGAATTTCTTCTAAAAACTTTGGTGTAAGAATCACTTAAATCTTTTAAATAAGTCAAAAAAGAAAAATCTGTAAAAGTAAAATATATATATTTTCTTATAGTTCTAAGACATATGAATGAAATTTTTTGAATAATAACCATTATTAAGAAAACAAATATAAAAAGTAATCAAACGGTTCAGAAAAAATGCAATAAGATTTGTTGAGACACAAACATCATAAGTTATAAAAACTAAGGACTTTCAATGTAATAAAAATGTAGTGTAACTAATAAAAATGTATAGTGTGGATATATTTTCCCTTTTGTTTAAAGGTTTTTTTATTTAGATGTCAAATTACTTATTTATCGATGACAATTTAAGATCATGGATTAACAGAAAATATAGGAAACCATGAATCTTGCATATAATTTCAAGCAGCACTAAGCATAATATCTAGATATAAGAACATAATTAATGTAGCCCTAGATTAGAATTGCTCTAATTAAGCTATAGTTTATGCACTGGGTAATTAGTTATTTACTCGAAATTAGTAAGAAAAGAAAAATAGAATAAAAATTTTGAGGTCACAGTTGTAGTCATAAACAAAATTGAAGACATTTTCGTGCAAATCACCATTCATTGTTCTTTTATCATTACTAGAATTCAGACCCGTACGTTAGACGGGATCTAAAAGTAATAATAACCATAATAATTCTAAGAATATATATTTATCTGGTATAAAAAAGTGACATATTTAGTTGTCAACTATATATTGAATGATTGTAGGCCTTTAAATTCACCACTTGTATATAAAGAACCAATTCATGTTTACAAAAAAATAAATATCAGTTATTCATATCAGATAAACATGTCTACTTAAAATTCCTATAATAATAAATGTCAATGAATATTTATACAAAAATTTAATAAATTATTAATACATCCAGTTGAATCATATATTAGCATTATAAGGCATACATTTTTATAATCATTCTATCATATTTTGATTTACTTATCGGTAATATTTTTTACACAAGTTAATTTTTTTTCTTTTTTTATACATTGGATATAAGGGGAGGTAGGAGAATTAATATTAGTTATTCGTGTCAGATAAACATGCCTCTATATAATTATTCTAATAACAAATGTCAATGAATTTTTAAACAAAAATTCATATAAATTATTAATACAGCTATTTGAGTCAAATTAGTATAATGATACATAAATTTTTATAATCATTCTATTATATTTGAATTTATTCATGGGTAATATTTTTTGCACCAATTAATTTTTTTGATACAGTATGTATAGGGGAGGAGAGGGGTAGGTGTGTTCCAACTCAGGACCTCCTGTCTAGAATATGAGAAACTTAATTAATGTAGCACTTATTTGAATTACATCACCAGTTAATTATGCATATATAAATAAAAATTAATTGAGGTGATTCAATAAAAGTAAAATATTTAAAAATTATTGAACAAATATTATAGTGTAACTATATCAACATCCGGTCTATTTCCTAAATAAATAATCTAACTTCAAATACAGTAAGACCATATTTAAAAAGATAAATTGAAATCTTTGTTTCATGAAAAATTATCAAAAATTTCCAATTTATAGTAATTATAGAATCAGTAAATTAGAGTACTATAATTTTAAAAAAATCAAATTTGATTATTGTACTACGATAACCATATAAAAATTCCTTCAAAAATCATTAAAATTTGAAATTTACAATAAAGTTACAGATTTTTATAAATTTATTCGTTTAGAGACGTATTCTGCATACGTTTTCAAATTATAAAGATTACTATTTCTTTTTTTAAATAGAACTCTCAATTAATTTCGTGTTCAATTTGATAAGTGATTGATCCGTAATTCAAAATAGCTAGTTAAAGAAATTACCATAAATTGATGATTGGATATAAGTTAATAAAGGGAAAAGTGAATATTATTTAATAAATTAGTGTAACAATTTAAAAAAAAGATAAAAACAATACAAAAAAAAGGAATTAAATGATGTCGCTAGAAATCTTATAGAGCTAAATATCTTACAGAGTCAGAAATTTTACAGAGTCAAAAAATGAGTTGAAAAAGACGTGTGCTCTTCCGATCTCTCTTATTTTATATATATATATATATGTATATATATAGATAGTAGATTTTTTTTTTTAAATCTTATTTCTATTTCTCTATTTTTTTGGCTTTTTATTCTCCTTTTTTCTTACACTTATTTCTATTTCTCTTCAATTAAAGTAATCATTTTCAATATATCTTTCCTCTTCACATCATCTTCTCTCTATCTTTCTCCTTCATATTATCTCCAATCCATCCATTTATAACAATAATAATTATTATATAATGAGAAAAATAAATAATTAGGTAAATTTCATAAAAAGAATTGTCTTGATTCGAACTCAAGTCCCAACTTAACTAAAAAAATACTACCTCCGTCTCAAAAGGATGGTTTAATTTTCTTTTTTCATCCGTCCCAAATATGGTACAGTTTTCTTTTTAAAAAGTAGTTGAAATATTAGTTATCTTATATGCCGCTATTTAATATCTATATTTATCATGAAAATAGAATTATTAAAGTGACAATAGATAAATGATGTTAAAATTTACTTTTTTAATATTATTAAATAAATTTTTTTTAATCTATGTGAAAAAAGAATATGACCATGTTTATTAGACAGAGATGAAATATACTGCTTTTTCTAAATATTTATTTATTATTTTAAACACTTGAATGGCCAAAACTAGAAATGGTCACCACTTGAGGGCATTTTTATTATTCTATTGTGACAAGGTTGTCTCGTCATAATGGACATTAAAATATGGGCATGTCACGTCCTATTGCAGTACTGTATATATTTATGAAACATAAAAAACTACATGCATGTGATAACTTTTAAAAAAAAAAAAGCTCAATTTGAATTTTTCTCTGCTTTTTCCTTTTTCTTTTAAAAAAAGGGACGTACAAAAAGAGACTAAGAGTACGTTTGGTATATGTTATAAATTTTTTTGTTATAATTGATGTAATTAGAAGATGATTGTTACATGAAAAATTGAAAAAGTTGACACGTGGATCCAAACAAATGAGTTTCTGGATTCATTGACAATGGGTTTTTTAATTTTTTAATTGTTGGGGCTCAGTTTTTGAATCTTCAACCTGACATTACCGGGGCATAATGCTCAATTTTTAAACAACTGTCCATTGACTTTTGAGACGGGAATTCAGGTCCAATAATTTCCTGTCAATGTTATAAGCGTGGCAGTGTTATAAGTCATGCCAAACGGACCCTAAAATGTTTTTCTCTCTAGGTTAGAGAGTCTTGTTTCCCTCCTCTGGTAAGACGGTTTTTCTGTTCAGGGTTGGCTTTTATTGCAATGAAAGACGATTTTGCAAATCTGGCTTTATCAACTGAGGAAGAGGGAGAACTAATCCTGGAGATGGACGCACATGTGAAATATCATGAAGGGGTTGCCGCACTCTGTTTGGCAGGAAGATTCCTTACTGACCGAACTATAAATCAGAACGCTATGAAGCATCGGCTTGCAAGTCTATAGAGACCGGGTAAAGGAGTCAGTCTTAGGGAGATAAAGCCTCAAACTTTTTATATTCCAGCGCCCGTTTAGTTAGATTTGTAAAGTCAATTTATAAAGAGAATTTATAAAAAGTAAAAATGAGTGGTGGAGATTTAATTAAAATTTAAAATGTGTGGTGATTGTTAAGTAGTTTTCAAGTCAAGTGAATTTATAAATAAAAACAATAAACTATGTCAAACAAGTTCCAGTTTTACCCGCCTTCGATCTCAAGAGGGTGATGGAAGGCGGGCCATGGACTTTTGACTCTCATTTACTGATTTTGAAAAGGCTAAAAGCTGGAGTTGTTCCTAACCACATCCCATTGTTTGAAGTTGAATTTTGGGTGCAGATTCACGACCTTCGTATTGGCTATATGACAGTAGGAGTGGGTAAGCAGCTGGGAAACTTTATAGGCAAATTTGTGGATTATGACACCAATAACAACAATGGACTCTGGCGAAATTACATGAGGATACGAGTCCTTATTGATGTCAGGAATCCTCCAAAGAGATGGAAGAAGGTAAAGAAGCCAGATGGTGACTTGACCATAGTCAATTTTAAATATGAAAAACTGGGCACATTTTGCTTTATTTGCTGCATTCTTGGACACTCGGAGAGATTTTGTGAGAAAATGCTCGACACTTCAATGGATTCGCTTCCAAGAGAGTGGGGTGCTTAGCTCTGAGCTCAGTCACGAAGGCCAAATGAACAAGGTGGCGAAGGATGGCTGCGCGATGATGTCCCGACGGAAGGAGAGGACAAGAAAGGAAAGAACAAAGCCACAAAGGAACATATGGAAAGTTATGAATCTTATGCAGTTGTCAATAAAAAATCCCAACTAACGATTTATATCGGCAATCGTCAAGGCAATCTGTCGGGAGGAAATAAAGAGATTGGCAATTCAAAGAAGGCAAGTGGCGCTAGTGAAGATTCAGGCTTAAACAATAGTTTAATGGACCGTGCAATAATGAATGAGGCTGAAGAGATTGGGCTTGAGCTCTTAGAGGATAAAAAACGAAGAAGATGCAACCCAAATAAGGAGGCCCATGCTGAGGCCTATGCTGAAAATATGCAAAAAGGTTCTTTAGGTAAATGGGTCAGAATTAGACAAGCTTTTGATTTATACCCCTGAAAGTGAAGCTAAAAGGAAATTTGCCACAATCAGTAACAAAATTACCCCGCCTGTCTTAAATATAATATATATATATATATATTTCCCTGATACTTTAATAACATATATTATATATTATAATATACATATATATATATATATTGTAATATTGTGTTTATACGTATTATATATAATAATATATACATAAGATATATATATATATAATATATACATAATAATATACATAAATTTAACATTAGGTGTAATAAAAGGGTAGAAAGATAGCTAAAATCATGGGATCACTTAATTCAAATAGATTTTCAGTTACGTATTGTGGAAAAAAACTGAACAAATGGAGATAAAAAAAAAAAAAACATGTTCAAAATTACGTCTGATGTTTTTCCCCAAAATTCATGCTGCTTTCAATTTTTATGTAGAACAAAGAAAGAGGGAATCCAAATCACAACAATAAAATCTACATGAAGATGCGATACCATCCCAAGATTTATGCCTTCATATAAAATCTACCAAAAATCAGAGATCGGAAGAGCACACGTCTACAAAAATCTTCCAATTCAAGATTACTAAAACATCCGTACACAAATTCTATAGAATTCAGAGGAAGGAAGGAAAAAATGATTAAAATGACGAGGATTGGGATTGTCCCCATTGGACGTTAGACAACCAGTTTAGAGATTACTTGATGACAGGTTATTTACTGCC
>CAVNYN010275696.1:0-29037 GCA_963692815.1 Nyctanthes arbor-tristis | reverse complement strand
GAAAGGTTGTTGCTAGCTCAAAACCACGAGCTGAGGCAAAAGGCAGGACCGAGTTGACAACATCCTCGTTCTCAATTTGATGGATGGAGCATGTGCTGTAAACAATTCTCTGGACTGCAGGGACTGCAAAATGAAACACAGAATTACTTCATTCTCGTACAGAGTTGAGGAATACTAATGATAGTTTGAAACGTATTTCAAATTGTTGCTTAAACTTTGTCCAAGATGCCAGCTAAGCCAAACCTTAGACTACAGAGATTTGTCACTACCATTCAATAGTTAGTATACTTACAACACAGTGCATGCTCTAGGGCTTTCTTCTGAAAAGCAGCAAGCTTTCTAAGCCGATTCATGTTACTGGTGTCAGCATCGCCTTTTCCAGAAACAAAATAAGATTAGAAACTATGAGATGAACTACTGCTTCTTCGCATAAACCTTCTTGTTCATTTAGAGTATGAACACAGAATCTGCACTATCAGCCAATTAAAAAGCTATAAGAAGGAAATGAATGAATATGTGCCTGTAGCAAAGTGAAAGATACTTTCATCCTTCAGTACAGGAAAGAAAGGTTGAGGCTAAGATAAGAAGAAATGACTACAATGCTTTATGTTGGAACAAGCACTTGTCCATATATTGAACAGAAAGCAAGAATCAGTGTCAAAGATTTTAAACAAAGATGGAGTGACAGTCACAAGAAAAAGCAGGTTTCCCTACTTCATGATGAATTAGGCATTTCCCAATTCAATTCCGCATAAATTTAAACTGCAGAGGTTAAAGCTATTTGCATGAATATAGAGAAGAGAAAAGTAAGCGCACAAGAGGCAAATACTCACCTGCACCATACGATGGGAGCAGATGATCTAATCTATCAACAATAGTCCCAGATCCGGAACATGATGGATCTAAAAGTATACCACGGACCTGGAAGGTTAGTATATCAGTGAGCAGTGATACATCCAGATGTTAAAACAACTCTACAGAAAGAGAGTACAAAACTCACTTCAAATAAAATTCCAGATTGAAAAACTAGGGGCTTGTTCTCCTTGTGTTTCAGTTTTTAGCTGTTCTGAATTCATACAAATATTGGTTTGTTTTCCACTTTTGAGTGTTTTCGATGCTCTACACCACATGCTAAAAACAATAAAATATGGTTTTTATTTTTTTTCCCCATACTTTTTTTCTTGTTTTCTAGAAATAGTTTTCAAAATACTCCTTCCATCCATAAAAATAGACTCATTTTCCTTCTTTGTTTGACCCAAAATATAGCCCACTTATAGGGTGTATCTACTTTTCATCCTCCTAAGACGCCCATATTTAATATACATTGTTATATTATTGTAAACTTAATTGTTGATATATAACGGGGTATTTTAGAGAAGACACAAAAAAGTGTTGCTTTTCCAAACAATTAATCTATGAGAAAATAGAAATGAGCTTATTTTTATCAGGAGGAGGGAGTATGAAAGTAAAACAGGTTTTCAGTGTTCTGGAAATTGAGAGCTAAAAACAGCCCAAAATAGTTCAAGAACAACCCTAAAGCATTAATTTTCCCTTTCCAGAGAAAGCTGATCCAATATTCAGGCACAGGGCAAAACAAATGACAGCACATAAATGTATCAAGTAGTCTGTGAATTGGATAGAAAAGAGAAACTTTACATTCTTAGTTTGAAAATATTTTCAAATTTGAGTTATTTCAAAAAGTGAACCCTCAATTTTTTTTTTTTTTTGGGGGGGGGGGGGTGGGCATTATCTGGTAAGCAGGGGATGCACAATAATAGTATCTATGGGGCTTCTTTTCATTGTTAAACTGTAATGTTATTATCCAGACTCCCCACCGCACATCTGATGCTCTCTTGGCTTGTTATTTTTGTTAAGATATAGTTTTTCCACCAGATACTTGAAATCCACTAAAACAAAATTTTATCTTACACATTGCTCCTGAATATTCATGATTGAATATTCATGATCAAGCAACCACTAGAAATAAATAAATAAATAAAAAGAGAGAAATGGGCAGTAGATAGGAGAAAGGAGTCAAGAAAATGAAGGTGCAAGTAAGATACCTTTGAATATGAAGGATGTTCAGGATCAAGGTTGAGGAAGTCATTGTGCATAACTTTCACATCTAGGCATGGTTAAGTATAGTTTTCTAGTATATGGAAAAATTAGAAATACTAATCAGTTAAAAATATACAGAAAAATATGATGAATTCACCCAGCAATTTTCATTTAGGAATTTCAAAACCATCAGAGTGTTTCAACAATATCAAAGGAAAATGCACAGATATCAAACTGTAAGCTTGCTGCTAACTCATAAATGCAGAAGCTTCAGAGAGCACTTTAAAAGGATACTAGTGGCCCCAGCCAATGTAACATTACTTTCCAGGCGCTGAACCCTTTCCTTATTGAGTTCACATGCTATAATATTTCCCTTTCCCTTCATAAGAGCGGCAAGGTGAACTGTCTTGTTTCCTGGAGCCGCGCATGCATCAATTACCTTCAAAAGCAAGTTTGATTGAACCAATTGCAATCTGAATCACCGCAAAAAGCATATCATACTTTATAAGTAGTTCACCTCCCATCCTGGTTTAGGCCAGAGAGCTACTGCAACCATGGAACTTGCCTTGCCCTAAGACAAAAATGAATTTGTCAGAAAAAGGAGGAAGCATCAAAGTATAAGAAAGAATATTCCTGCATCATAGAAAACTTTTCATTCTTCATACTAACTACATGATATTAAATCAAGAGTCTTATCACACTAAGGTTACCTGCATGAAAACACTTCCATTTTTCACCAAAGGATGATTGTGCAAATCAGCAGCAGGTGGAAGTATCAACAAGTTGTGCACTGTGTCATCCTGACGAACCTAATTAAAAGGTAAGAGTTAGAGCCATCCATGATTAAACAAAAGATGTGATTACATATAGAAAACTACATTTAAATACTTCTTGAAGAACAAAAGTATCATGTTGTGATGTTGAGGGTCGTTGACGAAATTTAAAGAAAGCATGCTAAAATTATAAATATAAGATGCTATTGGTAAGATAAGGCTCCATCCTGCCAAAATTTAGCAATTCACATTTCATAGCTTCCTCTTATGATTTATTTCATTAACTATCTCAAATTCAGGTAAAGGGAAAGTACCCTAAGAGCTAATATTAATGTGGTGCTCCCATGCCATGAAACTATAAGTACTGCAAGCACCATTATCCAACCCATGGTAACAACAATGCACCCCCACATTGTGGACAGAAAGACTTACCGCAGGAGTGAAAAATTATGCATGGATATTGTGTGAAGTATATTTGTATATGTAGAACAGCATACCTCATATTGTTTCCTTAACTCAAGCAATGCCAATTCCACGTCCATCTTCAGGGTATTAACACGAACATATCGAGGTTTTGGTACATCTGCAGGACATAGACAACCATGTTCAGAATAACCTTCAATTTTTAAGTACCACACTTGCACCTCAGTGGTCAATGTTCAGTTCAATTTTTTTTTTTTTTTTTTTTGGAGGGGTATGCATAGCTTACAACCAATAAAGAAATAAATGAGGATGAGGCCTGGACCAGATTGATGAACATCAGCATCCAGCTGCCTCAATTATGCAAGAGAAGCAAACCATAAAATCATTTTTGAAGTTCAGGAAAAACTATAGATCATCTAATGTGAGATTTGTTCTCCAACTTTTCATCTCTGCTATTGTGCTTGTGCCACCATTTGTTGCCACATCACTGTTACTTCGTTCCATATATTTATCTTCCTCTGTGATTCTGAGTTGTCTGCTGGACATTTTAATCATTGGTTTCTTTTTAGTTAAAGATAGCTAAGCTCAAACCCTCTACTCTATGTAATTATCTTAAGTATGCATGACATATGATGCCACATCAATACTGACAATAACGTATTTCCTCTAAACATTTTCTACAGAATTTTCTCTAGCATGCAAACCTAGATTTCCAAATCAAATCTAACCATCAGTGTGATGTATTCTGACAACTGTAGCAAGAATGAATGTTCAGAATTTCTTTTTTATGCCATGGTATTCTTAACATGTAAAGTTTCAGTTTAAATTCACTAAGCCAGACTGAAAAGTACAAGAGTTTGCACATATATACCAGAAGCAGGAAAGCAGCTGGAAGAAATGGTGGATGCCATCAATTCTTTTACATCTTTCACTCCCTTATGCTTCAAAGTCTGTGCCAGAGCTGACTGTAGTGCATCTCTTTTGAGCAGGAGAAATTTTTCTGCATCACCAACTAATGAGCCCTCCTACACAGAGAAGCTAAACCTAAATACTTACATGACAACGACTAAATGCCAAAAAGAAACAGAATTTTCAAACTGTTGGATTAAAAATATAAAAACTAGAAGTTCATTGGATCCTAAATTTCAGCAAGGAAAGCATAGAAGAAAACACTTTCTATGTTAATCCAAAAGGAAGGAAATAAAAGAAATGCAGATAAACAGATAATGAACAGAATGAAGTTTGAGGGAAATAGAATTTTCTATTTAATTTTTCATGATACTGAACCATGTTTAGAAAGTCCTTAGATTTGATTTTTTTTTTTTTATTTGTTTGGGAAGATAATGCAAGTTTTCCCTTATGGCGCCAATATCATTTTCATTTCTTTGATGAAAACCAAGATGCATAGAAGAAATTGAACCAAGAAGCAATTAAATCGCAAAGTTGAAGCTAATACAAGTCCTCATTGAGGGGAAGAAAAAATCACCAGGCCAAACAGAATGTCATATGTGATTACATATAGTAATTCTCCTTGCCTCTGCAGAACACACAGCAACAATAGTTGTCAGTTGAATAAACCAATACAGAAAGAGAGAGCACAGCAACATATAGTATCACATTGTCATGTATTCTTGCATAGTGCCTTACTGTCCTTACCTTCCACTTGCCAATAAGTGCATTTGCAGCCTCCAAAACATTCTTAATAATGGGGAGGTCTGCAAACACAGAGAGAAAGAATAAAATTTTTTGGAAACTAATAGCAATTTTGACTAGCTTAAAAGGTTTAGTTACAGTAGTTTATGTACAAGTACTTTTCAACTGATTATCAAAAGGAGAAAAATAAGTCACCAGTATCTATTACCAGCAGAAAGAACATAAAATGAGGCCTAGCTGGGAATATCTAACTTACACTTGAGCGTTTGGCAAACCAAGGCATAGGTGGCTTTCTTGTTTCTAATCGATGGACTGTAAACTAGGGATTTAATAGAGCCGATGGCTTGGCGCCGAGCGTCACCTTGGAGCGCAGTGCGCAAGACCTTAGCGGCTTCTCTTCTGGCGAAGTAAGCTGACCTATCGAGCCGCTTCAATTCAGGCTTCAGATTTTTCGCAGGCGAGTTTGGGGTTACCTTCGGCTTCTTTGGCGCCATGGATCACCTTTTTGAGTGACTGATTATAAGGGGGAGACGAAAGTAGGGTTCCGTAAATCGTAACTGCTATGCCCCTGCACTTCTTCCATGTATAAAAGTTGCTACTGCTTTGAATTTGTCTTTCTAAAGTCGCTGGTCATGGCAACGTTTTTAACTATGTAGTCTCTTCCATGTATAAATTATCATAACTCATTTTTTCTTAATACTCTGGTCTTTAAACAATTATTCACATGCACGATTTATACAAATTGTCAGTATCTAAAATAATATATTCTCCCAATAACATGTATTTTTCATTGGTTGCTCTAGTTTTTAAAAAAATCAAATTATAATTAATTTATACAAAAGAAATTGTTAGTGAACGAGATGAGAGATTATTGTAATATGATAAAAATTCAAAATAATTTCATAGTTCTTAGTAATTAAAATCCAAATGAGTAAAAACTTGTATTTTTTCTTCATTACAAAATTTTTTTACGATAACATCAGATTTAACTTATACGAAGTAAATGAATATCTAAAACGAAGTATTATGACAATATTAACAAATTATAGTATAATTTAACAATAATATATTTGTATAGAATGTATAACAAGATTTTATTATCTCTGTCCATTTTAGTTTTAAAAACTATTGATTTTTCCTTTATTTTATTTTAAAGAAAAACAAGGTTAAAAAGTTTATTTTTTAATGATCTAGTTTGAATATTTTTACTTTTTCTTATTTTCTTAATCATTGAATAAGAAGTTATATGACTTTTTTATTTTAAATTCACATCTAACTTGTGTAAAAATAAAATAAGATAAAAGAAAAATATTGTTAAATATTTAAATTCAGAGATAATACCGTAAAAAATTCAAAGATAATAACATGATACTAGTAATAATTTTATTTTTTTAAACAACTAGTAATAATTTTTTAAATGTTTTTAAAATTGGTTACTTAAACTCTTAAAAAAAATGGTTACCTGAACAAAGGTAAAATTGAATTGTATATTTTTTCCTATTAGTTTGTACTAGTCTTTCACATGTGCGTTGTACGAGAAAAATTTCAAATAATAAGACTGATAAAAATGTTTAGTGATTGTTGAAATTATTTATTCAAATTGAATTATAATGGGAAATTATAATTATGTGAAATGAGTGATGTAGATTTAATAAAAGTTTAAAATTTATGGTTATAAATGAGCAGTTGTCAAATCAGTAATTAAATCAGTGATAAGTGAGAGTATAATGTATTTTTATAAAGAGAATCAAACACCTCCTTAATTACTCTTATATATATATATATATATATACACACACACTAAAAAATACAATGAAAACAAAAAGGAATATAAAAAATCAAATAAATCAATTCAAATTGTTGAAAACTTCCTTGAACAATATTTATATTGGAATTGGTAACGTCGCACCGAAAGGTACGTATGGTGGAGGTTGGTTCCACAGCACACTCCCCCCTGCCTTGGCCGATATCTTTCTTATAAATCATGATCTACAACCAATTGAAATTAATTTGAATCGGTGTATTTGTAGGAAAGAAAACCTCAGATGGGATGTTACTTTTGTTACACACTCTTCTACGGAAACAACACATCCTCCAAATGCTACGTTCCCCTCTTGTCTGAGAAGCCTAAGATATTGTAAATGCTCAATCAAAACATAAATCTTCAATGATGTCAAAACTGTAAAATCAATACTAACACTGCAAACAATCATACTAATATAGCAAATTATTTTAACACAAGAAATTATACTAACATTGCAATGTATCCCTACTCCATCGAATAATATCATTAATGTAAACAATTTCATAAATAAAGATAAGAAAAAAAGTTTTAGAAAGTACCTTTATCCAATAGCAAAAAGTTCAAAAAAATTACAATATATAAATATAATGTTATATTCAGCGTAATTAGCGATGTATATTTCATGTTAAGTACCAAAAGTTTTTATGTATTTAATTAATAATAAGAACTGACTTTCAAGGGATAACTATGCAGCTTATTCAATTTTTCTATATATTTATTTACTATTATACAATTAGATTCATGCAGCTTATTCAATTTTTCTATATATTTATTTACTATTATACAATTAGATTCTCACCCATGAGTTGTACGGAAAGATTATATATCAAATTATTTAGAAAAATAAATCATATGAAATTATATATATTTAAATGGTTAAATTCTATAAAATCGTGTTACCCAATAAATTTTACTTAGAAATCACTATCAAAATTGAAGAAACCAAATAGATAGAATAAGAAAAATAAGTATAAGAAGATAATTTGCCAAACCCATTCCTATGTATAGCTATTTATATTTTGTTAATTCATTCCCACACTATTTTCCTAACTCTTAAGTAAGTGACTTCAATGTTGTTAGTCATAGACACACGACCTCCACATTCTTCTTGGTCTTTGAAATTAAATTAAATAAAATTAGAAGACATATTTTGAATAAAATAAATAAACTCTATTATATATAGTTAAAAGAAAATAATTATTCTTTTTCTCAATGTTGCTGGCCTTAAAGTCGCTCCATCACTAAATGCAATTTCACAACCATAAGTAGGGGAGAAATCCCCCATCGGCTGATACAATTTTGTAGTCACATCCTATTCGGTAGATTTGAACTATAAATTTCTTGCAAGAACTCATAATGATTCAAAGTCTCTTCATTTTCAATTTCATTTCCAATATTATACGAAAATTCACAGTCTCTAATTCACTGCTAAAGTTAGAACTTAATGCAAGAAATTAGAGAAAATTAGTCTGAAAAAGGAAAAAAATGAAGAAGGTGGAATGGAAAGAGTTCCACCACTAGTAGGAAGTTGAGCCATCAATTTCTTCTCCTATGTTCTCTACAGTAATTGAAATGTTGTCATCCGATAGTCCAAAAGAATTGTATCAGTGTCAACAAATATAATAATCGAAGTGAAATCAACCCATAAAATAAAAGAAAATATAATATAGATAATAACATAAATAAATATTGTTAACTAATTCAAAAATGGGTAAAATGGTCATTACCAGCATTATATAGGAAAAGATATATTTGACCAAATTACTGTGATAGCATAATTTCAACAGAGTATTAACAACTTTCTATCTCTAGTTCTATTTTACATTCAATTCTATTTCAATTAAACAAAAACACATAACAATGCGCATGGATGAGATATGGAATGTTATTAAGTGACCTTAGTTAGAATTGCAAAAAAAAAAAAATCCCTGACAAACTCGATACGCTTGGGTACCCGATCCTATTAAAATGGGGAATCCCGACTAAATAGGTAATTTGGCCGGGATGCGATAAAGAAAATCGACCCGACTTAACAATGTACCGAGTAAGGTTATGATAATTTTTACTCGTATCTGGCTTATTTAACTTTTTTTGATAAAAATAAAAATATTTACTAAACATTCTAATGATTTGAAAAGTAAAAAGATAATAAAACTTAGTAATTTCAATTGTAATTTTAGTGTTTAGAATTCTATTTACTAAACAAAAATTGAAAATAAAAATATATAAATATATTTAAGTTGGCTAATAAATGAGTAATATGAATTACATGTACCAACCCTTCCCCGACCAGTTCCTGATTTAAGCGGGGATGGGAAAAAAATTTTGCTAGGTACATTAACGGGTGTAGTATATACAATCCCAATAGTAACCACATAGCGCTCAATTCTAGCCGTCGAAAGAAACTAACTCCAAAGAAACCTAATAACTACATTTATGCAAAACTTTTAGCCGAGCAATCAAAGTTAAATTCAATCCACAAAATAAGCTGATATATTCGAATAAAGACAATAGGAAGGTCATAAAAGCTGATATCACAGTCGAAAGGTCGTAAAAGCATATTTAAAAAAAAAAAAAAATAGGTGGCAATAGAACTTACAACTATGATGGACCCATATTTTGTGAAATCCTCCAATGTTCAAGAACAAATTAAGAAAATAGTTGAGAGAGCATAAAAGCTGCAAGGATCACTTTGCTAAATAAAGTTAGAACTTTAGAAGCATGAATATTTTTCATAAAAGGGAAAAAAAGAAAACAAATTCAATGACGGTTATCACTACTAACCACTCTCACCTTATAGAACCATGATCTGAATAGGAGTAAAAAGATGATACAAACAAATCAAATACAAAGACTTCAATTACACAGAACTCCCTTTTAACCACTGCATAACTAAATGGAAATAAATAAATAAATAATCTGCCTCAATATTAATTCCTTGGATGAAATTTTATGTATACAATGTGACAAAATAAGCAATGCATGCTCTTCTCAAATAGAGCAGAAAATTCTGACTTGATCTTTTTGTAATAAGCACTAATCATTTTGTTAAAATCAAGGCCAACTATCTCAAGGGCAGATGTTGCGTTCAGCAGATGAAGATGTTTTGCCTGCATCATATATATAAAAGATATATCTGACTTCTCCATAGTTGGGATTCAGAATCAATTAATTAAGAAATATATAATTTTAAAAATTAGTACAGAATAAATAAGTATCAACCAAGAATACACAAATCAAATAATATTGGTTTAAAAACATCCTAGAAAGACTGTGATTGCTTGAATATAAAGACTATGACAAATTTATGTGAGTTAATTCATTTAACCGAATAATTAAAAAGTTGCTCAATAATTGCGAAAATAATGAAGAATCAGAGTAGCATCTAACTGAGGTTAAAAAAAGGGTGAAATCAAAATCAATAACCATGGAGTTAAATAATCAAGTTCAACTTAAAAATCAAAACAGGCAAAAATTGCACCAATAGACAGATTTTGATCTCTTGAATGTGTACAGATTTTGATCTCTTGAATGTGTACCAAGTCACAAAGTAATGTGAGTTAATTCATGCATATTTGTATGAAACCATTAATCTATACATATGAAAACAATACAGAACAAAAATGTATAAAATAAGAAAACAAATATGTATAAATTGTACATATTTTTCATGAAGCGAAGTATATATAAACTATTAAACTAAGTATGAAAATTATCAAAACTCAAAAAAAAAAAGAAAAAAGTATAAAAGTTATCATGATTTCTAAATCTTGGAGAATCAGAGAAGCATATGACTGATGTTCAAAAAAGGTGAAAACATAATTAGTAAAGCTGAATTCCAAAAATCAAGTTCAACTATTCACAGAAAACAAACGGGCTAAAATTGCACTGATAGACAGATTTTGAGAATCAGAGGAGCATATGACTGTTGTTCATAAAAGGTAAAAACAAAATCAGTGAAACTGAATTTCAAAAATAAGTTAAACTATACACAGAAATCAAACATGCCAAAATTGCACTGATGGTCAGATTTTGAGAATCACATGAGCATGTGACTGACGTTCAAAAAATGTTAAAACAAAATCAATAAAGTTGATGTCCAAAAATAAGGTCAACTACTCACAGAAATCAAGCAAGCCAAAATTTCACAGATAGACATATTTTCAGAATCAGAGGAGCATATGACTGATGTTTAAAAAAGGTTAAAACAGAATAAGTAAAGCTTAATATAAAGTTTGAATTACATATATGCATAACCATTGTGAAACTAAATAACTTTACTGGTTCTGTGAAACTAACAAATAAAATAGTAATATTATGCAAATCATAGAGAATTGGAGGAACATCTAACTTATTATCAAAAAAGCTGAAATTATGAAACAGTATACCTACAGTTCAAAAATCAAGTTCATTCATCTAATATTGAACAGATTTCAAACAAGCCAAAATTGCACTGATAGACAGATTTTGAGATCTTGAAATTAATGTGAGTTAATTCATAAAATTTTTATGTGAAACCATTAATCTATATATATGAGAACAGTCAAGGGCAGATTTGTGGGGAGGGCCACCCTTGGCTGGGCCTAATTCCTGGCCTGGTCGAGCAAAAAATAAAAATAAAACTTTTCTTCTTCTTTGGGCTATGGGGTAAATAAAATTGGGCTAGGGGTAAGGGAACTTGGACTAGGGATAAGCTTAACAATGACAACAGGCCAGCCCAATATTAACCCATACCTGGCCCAAAATACTAAATCATAATCAAACGATCGTTCCTAAATCTTAATTCAATTAGCACTTGGCAGAGTGAAATCCTAATTCCTTAAGTCAACCAACTAACGACAGAAGAGCTCAGGCAATCCGGCTTCCTTTTCGCGCTGCACGTCGCACGCCGACGGCAACCCTCTGCTCGGGCACGACAGTCCAACACGGCGGCACCTCTACTGCTTCCTGTTCTTCGAACTGCGCACAGCAGTTTCTGCTTACAGCTCGTCCGCGCGGAGGTGCGGTCCAATGCTCCATCGGACCACTAGTGACCAGTGGCGGTTCATTCCAGTCCCAAACTCTAGTCCAGAGGCAGAAAGACAGCTGAAGTGAGGCAGACATGCATTGAGCTGAACCCAAATTTGAAGTTTGACGAATTAAAGATTCGATCTTTTGATTCTTTGAAGGTAATTTCAAAATTCTAACTTCTAAATTCTAATTCTAAGTTCTAATAGCCAACAAGTTAAGAAATTGAAATTATATAAGTGGTAAGCTTGTTTCAACTTTCATATAAATTGTAATTTTTGTTAAAAATTTGCAAGTTTATTTCTTGAATTTTGGATATTGGAGTTGGATGTTAAATTGCTAAATTATGGAGGTTGGATGTTGGAGTTGGAGTTGGAGGTTGAATTTTGGATGTTGGAGTTGGATGTTAAATCTACTTTCATTGTTTTTGGTATGTTGCATTAATGAATATTTTCCTTGGTCTCACAGAAACTGGAAATCTTCAGTTAAAGTTTTGTTAATTTTAGCCTTTACAATATGCTGCTTTGAGTGCTCCACCGACCACCAGTGACTATTCCATGTGGGCACGCCGGCGCCTGACCGCAGCTGGCTTTTTGATATTTCGTTCCGGCTAGGGGTAACTTAGCATGTTGGCTACGCCATTGGAAACAGTACAGAATAAGGATGTATAAAATATGAAAACAAATATATATATATATATATATAATATTCATATTTTGTGTAAAACCATTAACCTATACAAATAGCATGACAAAAGTAAACTCAACTTGGTTGTAGTAGATCAACAATCTGGATCCCTATATAGTAAAACCTTAAAAAAATTCGTAAAATTGAAATTCAAATTGTACAATTTTATTCAATTCGTTAGCACATATCAAAACAATATTTAATAAGTCAAGAACTGCAAACTAACTCAAGAAAGACACTCAAAGTAAAACCAACAACTATGCGCATATTAAACCAACAACTACAACATTATTTGATAAGGAACAAATAACAGTAAGCAGAAGAAAGTTCAGCAATTAAACTGGGATTCTTAAAGATTAGCAGAGAAATCTGAATCAGTAAAGTTGAAGTTCAAAAATCAAGTTCAACATAGAAATCAAAGAGGCCAAAATTTCACTGATGGACAGATTTTGAGAATCAGGGGAGCATATGATTGATGTTCAAAAAAAGTTACAACAGAATCAGTAAAGCTTAATATAAAGTTTGAATTATATATATGCATAACCATTGTGAAATTAAATAACTTTACTGATTCTGTGAAACTAATATAACAGTAATATTATGCAAATCATGGAGTATCAGACGAGCATTTGAATGATGTTCAAAAAAATTGATATTCTAAAACAGAAAACCTGAAGTTCAAAAATCAAGTTCGTCCATCTAATATTGCACATATCTCAAACATGCCAAGATTGCACCGATAGATAGATTTTGATATCTTAAATGTATACCACATTACAAATTAAAGTGAGATAATTCAAAAAATATTTATGTGAAACCATTAATCTATACATATGAAAACAGTACAGAATAAGGATGTATTAAAATATGAAAACAAATCTATATGAATTATATCATATTTTGTATGAAACCATTAAGCTATACAAACAGCATGATAAAAGTAAAGTCAACTTGGTTGTAGTGAGCAAACTGGAATCCTATATAGTAAAACTTTAAAAAATTTTGAGATTTTGAAATTCAAATTGGACAATTTTATTCAATCCATTAGCAAATATCAAAACAATATTTAATAAGTCAAGCACTGCAAATTAGCTCAACAAAGACACTGATAGTAAAACCAACAACTATACGCATATTAAACCAACAATTACAACATTATCTTATAAGGAAGAAATAACAGTAAGCAGAAGAAAGTTCAGCAATTAAAGTAGGATTCTTAATACCAGAGTAATAAGTAATATAAATATCCTTGCTCGTCAATTAAAACTAACTCCATAACTCTTATGCGAAGTTCTTTGTTCTGGAAAGGAACTGACCACTTTCTAGCCACACGGAGAAGAAAGGCTGCATTTTTTGGCATTCTAGTACTAACCTCACCGAGGTTAGAAAGTTTATTTTTTAATGTCGTAGTTTGAATATTTTTACTTTTTCTTATTTTCTTAATCATTGAATAAGAAGTTATATATAACTTTTTTTTATTTCAAATTCACATCTAACTTGTGCAAAAATAAAATAAGATAAAAGAAAAATATTGTTAAATATTTAAATTCAGAGATAATGCCGCAAAAAAAAATTCAAAGATAATAACATGATACTAGTAATAAATTTTTAAATGCTTTTAAAATTAGTTACCTGAACTCTTAAAAAAAATGGTTACCTGAACAAAAAGTAAAATCAAATTATATATTTTTTCCTATTAGTTTGTATTTGTATTATTATTTTCTTGTATACCAAAATTTATTTATCTCATTGATTTTATTTTATAATAAAAAAATCTATCGATAGAATATTTGAAATGATATGAAATTCTATTGATCAAATTTTGCATTGGGCACACCCCTTTAAATCTTATAAATTCCATTAAAAATCCACATAAATCTGTGATATAGAATTCTATAGAATTTGACGAATTCTATGGAATTCTATTAAAATCCATAATTCTATAAGAATCTATATAACTCAAAAATTTTATTAAATTCCATGTCGAGGACACCCCCTTAACGTGCCTCAAAGTGAAGTGCAAATCAAGAATAAAATTATAGAAAAGCCCTTCCACTTTCCTTCTCTTAAAAAAAAAACTTCAAAATTGAAAAAGGTAAGGAAAATTCTAGAACACCCATAAATGTCACTCAAGTGTGACATTCCAAATTTTATCTACCTTTTTATTCCACATGACTACCTAAACTTAAGACCTAATATATATATATATATATATATATGGACCGAAAGTCAAAGGTAGAATAGTTAAATCATGGTCAAAATTAAATTATTTGGGTTAAAGTCCAAGTCATCAAAGGGTTTAAATGAATTAATTAAATGTTAAAGGACTAATAGTTAAATAAAGAATTGACAAGGACGAACTTATACAACATAAAGATGTTGAGGGACCACGTGTGCAAATTGTATATTATATATTATATATGAATTGTCTTGCAATTGGGAAATTACATACATACACAAGCACAGAGGCTCTTGGCCAAAAGAAGAAAAAAATGGAAGAAAAAGAAAAAAGAAAGAAAAAAGGAAAAGGAAGTGAGGGATTTTGAGCTAGTTGATGTTGCTTGTCCTTGGGTTCTCGATTTTCTTGTGCAACTTCATATAGGTAAGTCAAGGAATTATTTCTAGAGTTTATACATTTTCTAATAGGTGTTGAACTAATGGGTGTTGAACTTATGGGTTATTCCTATGATTTGGACTAAATAATTGGTGTTTATGTTGAAAGAATTATGGGATTTAATTTTTAACTCCTATTATCTATTGTGGTTTGATTTTTATAAACCTTAAAAATTGAGAAATTGTGGTTTTTGATACATGGTTTCATGTGATGAATCTTAAAGGGAGAAAATGATGAGTTTGTGATATAGGCAGGGACGGAGCTACGGACCGCACTAGGCCTTGTTGCGACCCACTTAATGTTCTAGGCTGACTGCACTAAAGTCTAGCCCAAACTTCAGTCTGACCTAAAAATAAAAGATTTTAAACCGTTCTCAATGGTACCTCAATAGTGTGTAAAGGCCCAAATAAATTGGCATCCATGTCCAAGTTCCTCATTTTATAGATCACCTATACTTTAATGGTATCAATGTCGGACAAGCCATTTATTTGTCTAGCCCAAACTTCATTTTTCCCCTTTTTCTCCATTTATTTAAACAAAGCTGTTTAAGAGACAATGCTGCTGCTTTAGGGGAAAATGTTAATTTTTTGTTACACATGATCTCTAAGTGCTATTTAAATGACAGAGTTTTTGTATTATTTTGTTGAATTTATGAGGGTTTACTAGGTCAAAATTGTGATCTGAAGTATATATTTTGAGTTCTTGTAAATTGAGATGGATTCCTTTATGTAAGACAGAAAAGTTTGATAGATGATGTTATAAATTGGTTTGTTAAAATTACAAGAAATTGCAAAATCAGGGAGTTTGGAAAATTGGTCAAGATACTACCATATTGATATGGAACATGTATGTGAGAAAAAGAAATAGTTGTTGATGTTGAGAGACTAGTATAGGGAGAATTTGTGGAGATGATTCCTAACGCCGAGATGAACTATTTTAGATTTTCGCTTGCTTAAAATTTTCAACCGCACTGACGGAAAATCCTAGCTCCGTCTCTGGATATAGGTTATATGTATTTGAATTTCTTGAAGCATGGCTTTGTTTGAGATGTTAGGGTTTTAAATATTTGTGTTGATTTAAAGATTTAGACAAGTTATACCTATTGAGCCCATTTTGGTTTAGTTTGTGCTAGAAGATATGGAATTAGAATGTATGAAGTTAGTATTGGAGTTATGAAAATTTATGATATAAATATGAGTTTAAAACGGGATGTCAAGGCTTATTTTTTTTTTCAAATAGAAGTGATGTTTGGGCTTTAAATTTATGGAATTAAGATAATTTCTTAGCTGAAGTGTGCTTAAGTGTGACTACAAGGAATGGACATTGTGTATGCACGACATCGAGCTTTATTATGGTTGGGCTATAATAATGAGATAAAATGAGTAAGAATTAAATTGAGATTTATTGAGTTGATTTTATTCGATAACTATGAACATGATGTGATGCTGATAAAGTATAAGTTGGAATAAAAATCTATTGGTATTAAATTAAGGGATTGATCGTAAACTTTGACACAAAATTTAAGGGAATTTTTATTTATGTGGCAAATTTTATTTGGTAATATTATCAGACATTTTACTATATGATGACATGATGTATTTCGAGGATTCTCATTGAAAGTATGATTTGATATATAAGTTGATGGGTGATGATGACATAAACGAAATTATGTATTGATATATGTGTTGATTTATTAAGTTATAAGCAATTAAGGAAGTGAAATAAGTGGAGTTAATGGGTGAAAATAAGATTTGGACGACATTATGTTCAAAGAAGAAATGAGGGAGTATGGAAGCATTGAAAGGAAATGATAAGCTTAGAACTTTAAAGAGGGTTATATATTAATATAGGTAGATGGGGAGGAATAAAGTTAAAGGACGTGATATAACTTGAAAATATGTAAGAATTAGCTATATAGTAATTAATGTTGAATGGAATTCTCGTATTATGTTACAGGAAATGGTGAAGGAATTCGAATCAATTATGAAACGAGCTAGATTTCCATTATAGCCGGTGAGTGGAACTCTTCTTTTCTTGCTTTTTAAATAAAAATTAATTATGCTTTGATTTCACACGAATTTGAAATGTTTTATGATGATCATCTGTTTCTATGAAATTTGACAAAAGTTGATACTTCTTTAGAAAAGTTCATGTAGATTTTTACGTGAAATGATGCCCATTATTTGTAGAAAAGAATGTTGGATTTAAAATGTGATTTATTGATGTATTAAAACCTCCAAAATTGTATCATATGTTATGTACATGCCGCCTACAGGCGAAGAGACCTATGGCTCAAGCTGACAAGATGATTGCCACCCAAGCAAAGGGGCCTATGGCTCTAGCTGGTTGTTGCGCCGCCTAGGGTGAAGGGGTCATACGGTATCTATGACTCAAGCTGGTGTCTACGTGCGTATGACGTAAAATGAATACGGTTACATGATCACATAAGATTATGGATACTCTTTGAGGTGGATTTTATGATGATTATTAAAATAAAATGATGTTCATGGTGTTTTCTAATATTGCAATGATGACATCAATGTTGATGTTACGCTAAATTTAAATTTAAGATTATGAAAATCCAGAATTGGTTTGTACATTTTACTCGAGATTTATTTATTTATTTATTTTTTTGAAAGTATTTTACTCGAGATTTTGTAAAAAATATATTTTGACCCTCCAAAGCATGTTTATTTATAAAACTTCACTCATTGGGCTTGTTAGCTCATATATTTTATAAATGATTTTCTTACCATATAGCAATTAGAGTTTGAGCAATTGGTTATAGCCAAGCCTGTTATTTTAGGAATTCGAGCCACCACATAAAATTGGTTATAGGGTTTGTTTTATTATGATTTATAGCCCTTGACCCGGTTAAGTTTACTAGTATGATCGAGTATCTTGTGTGAATCATTTCCAAATTAGTATATTTCTTCACATATGAAGTATTGTAAATTGTAATGACGGAAATTCTTATATTGTGATGTGTTAATGGGATATGTTAGGAGTTTATACAGATTGGTTCTTATTAAGTGAGGGGATATTGCTAAAAATTTTCTAGAATTATTAGTATGTTCACGAGCCTTGACGGTAGATTCTAGTTTCTAGTTGGAATTTATCATCAGCGCAAGTCACGCTTCAAGTAAGTTAGAGGTACTAAGAGTGGAGCGTGTCATTCAAGCCCTAGACTTGTGCATGAATAACCCAATAACATTGGAGTGAAGACAGCTAGTTAATAGAACCTGAGAACTTAATGAAAAAGGACTATTATTGTTGTGCGAAAATGCATGTTCTATTTCATAGAGAAGGAGTCATCGCCAAGTTTTGCATGCGGATATGAATGTAAATTTATATCAAGTTGATTTATTTTATGCTATATATATTGAAATGTTTCGCATAGAATTCACAAATATTGCCTTCAATTCCTTTTGCTCATTGTGGTTTAGTCGATTCTTTTTAGTTTGATGAATTTGCAACGTTGACGCAGTGATCGGCATAGATTTATCGATCTGGCAATCTAGGATTAAATGGATTTCACAGAATGTTGAAGCAATTGTAGATTTGCTTACATATATATGATGGAAAGGTACAAAATAGTTGTCACACTATCCAATGGTTGATAATGTTTTTCTGTTATAAATTGGATTCGATCTTTGATAGCAATTACGTACTGTTCCACAAATTAACAGAATATTCTTTGATCTCTTATTTGATTTCATAATAATTTTTAGGTAATTTTGGGCCATGGTCTTTTTGTCATTTACTATTGAAGTTAGTGCTTTTGGGTTGTTACTTATGTATTTGTGTTCTGTTGTGTTGTTAATATGTAGAAGTGACTTTCACATTGTGTTGAAGAGGAGCTGTGTTCTGTTTTTGTTTTCTTTGACTCGGTTAAGAAAAACAAGGTAATAATAATCATCACGTATGATTCTTTTTTCTTTCTGTTTTTGTAGGTTTGAACACTGAAGTTGACAAAATATTCGAAATTGCTCGTTTATTCATACAAAAGTGATCGTACATTTTCGTTATACAAATAGCATTATTATTCCTTATTTTATTCAAACTGGATTAATGATGATGCCTTAATCCCCGGACGTGAATGGCTCACAACATATTGTAATGGTACCTAACCTGCAAAAGAAAATTCAGCCACAAGTGTAATGACGAGGGACTTTTTGGGACCGGCTCTTCAAATGTTAGATGCATTATTAATTATATACTTTCAATTCTCTTTTCGTTATTGACTTAAGTATAACAATCGACAAAGAATAAGGATCATTGGTGAAATTTTAAAGTTGTACATATATCACTATAGAGCAATGTTATTTGTACATATAAGGTCAGATATTTTTAAGTAAATATAGGAGAGGCGTGTCTCATTTTTCATAACTATAGTAAGATAAGAAAGGTATAATAGAAACCCCGATTAGCCTTTTCGAAATTAATGACAACCTGTGTACTTTTTCGAACAACCTACTTACATGCCTAATGGTAGTCGGGCGCTATAAAGGATGGCAAATAAGAATTTTAACTATTATTTTATTTACTTTTATCTGTCATTGTATAATTGAGTAGGGTAAACATTTTTATTTTTTTATTTTTTTGGTAGGGTAAACATGCCACATAACACATATCCGACAACAAAATCGGTTTCCAGCCAGCAAGAAAATTCTAGATGAACGTCTAACAGTACTAATGTGCAACTTATCCTTGCTTTTAATGACTTCAATAGCATTACCCACAATCATAGTTGATTTTGACTAGACCCTTACTTGCGTTAATTAAAAATTAATTTAGATTTGACTAAGTTGATAAATTATATATTATCCATCTTCATCGAAGCTTTTTAACTTGTCATATATCTAGATTCAACACTAATTAATTGATTTGGGTCTAATAATTGTAATTATTATAATATATTATACTATAATAAACAAAGACACAGCCACAAATATTAAGAGTCACAGTGCATGCATAATATTTTTTTTATAGTGTTTGGCAAGTGGTTTATAAATTGAATTGTTTTATAAATTCTCGTGTGTCATCATTTTATTAGTTCATATTTTCCAAAAAGTCAATTTCACTATATACGAATGAGAATTGCACAATTGACAGATATTACACCTACAAGAAATTAAATAACAAATGATCAAATCTTATACGATAATTTTCAACCCACATGTAAGTTAACAAATCCACTTGTGGGTTGATGCACACCATATGGCCAAAACTTCCCGAAAGTCCTTAAAAATTATCAATTTTTTACGTTCTAGTTCTAATAAGAAAACTAACAATGTGTTTCGCAACTTGATTTATAAACTATTTTGTTTATAAAACACTACGTGACATCATTTCATTGGTTTCACTTTTTTAAAAAAGTCAAAAAGTAAAAGTCAAGCTACAGTTTTTGACTTTTCAAAGAAAACAACCAATAAAATGATGTTATGTAGTTGTTTATAAATCAATTTATAAACAATTATTTTGCCATCCTGAAAACCTCCTCAGGTTAGTTATCAAACCATGCTAGCAGTGTCCGGTTTCTCTCTCTCTCTCTCTTTTTTTTTAATTTAATAATTTTTTTTTGGGTGGGGGGTGGCCGTGTCTGGTCTTTAACTACGTTAGTGGCATTGAATGAACCTTTTCAAAATTAAAGATTTTTATAAGACAATTTTTTATGATACCCATCTTAAGTTCATTGAACTTTTTTTAGTACAATTTAGAGATTGTAAGAGTAGAGATAATGACTCGAATCCAAATTAAATAACTCAGCAAAGAGTGTCTTTGCCAGTAAAATAAAACTCTAGTGATCCACTCGTTGCAACGTTAAAACTAATAATATAATTAAAACCAATTATTATCACTTTTATTCTTATGTTATAAAGGGGGTAACGTAACTTGTTTTTGCTCCTCCACATGGGTATTTTTCCGTTTATTTTTTCCGCAAGTTCAAGAAGACTGCTACCTCATGGTCATGGGAATCATCAGTCTTGGGATGATCAATTAGACCAATCAATGATCCATC
This sequence comes from Nyctanthes arbor-tristis, assembly GCA_963692815.1. Classification (NCBI taxonomy): domain Eukaryota; kingdom Viridiplantae; phylum Streptophyta; class Magnoliopsida; order Lamiales; family Oleaceae; genus Nyctanthes; species Nyctanthes arbor-tristis. The sequence goes on along the minus strand of CAVNYN010275696.1, from coordinate 7,996 downwards.
TAAAGTGACTTGACTCACTAACTCCCGTGGTGGAGGGGTAATTAGTCTAGCTACAAGACTTGTTACATAAAAAATTGAGAAAAAAAAAAAAAAGGAAGGATGAGGATATCAAAATCCCAAAAGTCTAGACAAGTCAACCATTAACATTCCCCACATCGGATCAGATGTTAGGCAATTTTTGGACCCAACAATAACATATAAATTTCTTAGCCACCTATCCAAATCAATGAAGAATTACCTTCGAAACTTCATTCCACGACCTAGGAAGGCTGCTGGAAGCCCCTTACCCTACCCCGACTCCACCCCCCTGTCAAGGTCTCAACCAACAAATATATATATATAGGCCGTCCACGCCGATGAGGCTTTAAACATGGCCGAGAATTATCCTAACACAAAAATGCCCTGCTTTTCAGCCGTAGAGGCCTATAACTATCACTCAAACCTCGAGCCATTTGATTTCTTCGATTTCAATGAGTGGACGAAGGATGACCTATCACTTCTCGTCGCGGGTTATACCGAAGGCCAAAATCATGTAGCAACCGACTACATGGTTAATTCCGAAGGAAGTAGTATCCAACATGAAGATCTCAATAGTGGTAAGAAAGAATTTTAATTTATCTGTTCTTTGTTAATACTGTTCAATACTGTATAATCTAACACACTAAATGTACTATTGGTCATTGTAGTTGCAATATCAGAAGATAGTAGGAGTAGTGGCAAAAAGAAGATAGACATCACAGAAAAGGTTGCTTTTAAAACTAAGTCAGAGGTTGAGATATTGGATGATGGCTTCAAGTGGAGGAAGTATGGGAAAAAGATGGTGAAAAACAGCCCTAATCCAAGGTAAGCACACACATAAATATCTATATATTTATATTATCATTCTTTAAATTAATTACATTCTTTAATTCCCCTAGCATTGCATGCATAGAAGAGCTGTACATTAAAGACGAGCTCTATACATAATTTTGGATGGAACTGAACAAGATAGAATGTATGTGTATGCAGTGACGGAGCCAGGCGGTATTAGAGGGGTGGGCCGGAATGGTGAGCCGTATAGTAGACAAGACTAAATTACCCTTAATATATAAATTTATTATTATTTTTTTAACAAGCTTTAAAAAAAATTCCCAATTTGGGGGTGCCTAGGCCCACCATGCACCTAGCTGCGCCCCTGTTGTATATACGTAAGTAAAAGAAACTTGTCCTTAAAATAATCACCGACTGTAAAAAGAAGTTTTATCTTACAAGCAAATAGAAAAAACACAGTATTATTTGCTTCTTTCGTTCCTTTTTTTTCATCCTTCTTCAATAACGACCTCTAGTTCGTTTTCTTCAAATTTTTTCTAATATATACTTAAAATCAACCTTTCTCCTATCATTACTCTTCTCTATAATCAGATTCACTGACGAACATATGTATGTGTGCCTGCTCAAATTTCGCAACATAAGCAACCACTTTGATTAGTTTTTTCTAAAAGAACTGTTAATAGTAACTAACCTTGTGAATATAAGGAGCATATTTAAGTTAACTTTAAAAATTTTAAAAAAAATTTGAATGTTAGTAGTTTTAAATCTTCTCCTAACGGCATGAGATTTCATATTATTATGAAGTATATAAGTTGATCAAAACAGTCAGTTTTTGACCCACTGGTCAGTTCATTAATTTAGCTTAAATTTTAAGTCACAGTTTTATTTCTAGACTAGAACTTGGTGAAACCGTTCTCATGAAATTTTGATCCAAAGAGCTCTAAACTTGAAAAATGAATTAGTTAATTTTTAGTTTAACTGAAACAGAGATGAAGTCCAAGTAAAGGTTGAATTTTTCCCCCACTTAAAAGTAAGGTACAAATATATGGTCAAACATTTATGACTGTCATCATTTTTTGCCATACATACATAGAATAGAATGAGACATTATTGACCTTTCAGAAATAAAAGTCGTTGAAAAGTTGTACCCACTGCAAGTCTTCAACCATAGATTTATCGTCATCTTGAATAAAATTTCGGTACTTTAAGAGTTACTCTATTGATAAAATTAAGAATCGATATGTGAATATGTAGGACCTAATTTATTGTTGAATTGAGAATTTTAAACGCATATGTAGATTCTTGATTAGTTCTAGTACCGTATTTTCATCAATCTATAAAACTACAAATGAAGCTAATCATATTAATTAAGATTAGACGTTGTTACTAAGAAAAACTAAAAGAGAATAAAATTTATTCACTTTATTGCTCAATCTTGTTTAGAAATTAGAAGCATTTTAGATATACTCTACATTCCTGACTGCAACATATATGAATATTGACAGGAATTATTATAAATGCGCAATTGAAGGATGCCCTGTGAAGAAGAAAGTTGAAAGAGACAGAGATGATTCGAGATATGTGATAACAACATACGAAGGAGTCCACAACCACCAAGCTGGTCCTTCTCGGTTCTAATGTTAACTTATTTGATATAAGTTGAAATTTTCATTACAACTTAACAAACCGTATCAAGGTTTTAAGGCTTTTAATTAGCTGGTATTTTAGATTGTTGTAATTTTCTATCGGAACCTATATTACCAATTTCATGGATGTATTTTCAAAAAGGGCGGAAAATCATGGAAGTAAATATAAAAAAGAAAAAAAGGTTTTATTTATTCAGAATAATTCTAGTTGGACAAAAAATAGACAAAAAGAATGACAAAATTGACATGTGTTATGTGGTTAGTGTTGATATAAAAGTGATGTGATGTTTTTAAAAAAAGATTGTTTTATGCGTCAGCATTGTTAAAATTTTTATATGTATTTTTGTTCAAATAGCACAACTCATTCATGAAACATGAATGATCCAGCAGCCAATTTTGTCTATTTCTAGTTTAGCAATAAGACTAAGGGCTTGTTGGGAACTTTATTATTATTATTTTTAAAGTGATAACAAATACTTTGAAAAAAATGAAAAATGTTATTTGTATGAAAACCTTTACAAAATAAATTTATAGAAGAATATTGTGCGGTGGAAAATAAAAGAGGGATTATATATGAGTACTACTATTTATCTAGTTTGGAGATCGATCTTCAGTCTAATTGTCATTTTTTTATTGGAGGATGAATGCATAACCATAAATATATGGAGAGATCGACCCATTCATCATTCAATAATAAAATGTCAACTATACTAGAGACTAGTCTATAGTCTAGATAAATAGCATTATTTATTATTATAAAAATGTGAAAAAAATTTGGCCTATTATATTTACATGAAAATGTTTAAGTATCTCTTGAAAGTTTTGTTACAAAACGTTATACCCCATGTGGCATATATCAATGTATACCACATGGGATAGGAGGTTTTGTAACAAAACCTTCGAGAAGTGCTTAAACATTACCGTATATTTACACTACACATTTTTATATCTACACCATAATTTAATTAGAATGATAGTCCTTAATATATAAGTATTTTTATAATTCAAATTCCAAATGTTTTGTTTCATTTTTTTTGTCATCAATTTTGCTTATGCCTGTATTGATTATTACTTTTGAAAAATTATATTAACCTACTTTTAAATAAAGAAATAATTTGTTGTGTTTTGTTTTATTTACTTTTTCCTTTTTCTTATTTAAAATATGCTGAGCAAATAAAATTTTTACACTATCTTAACATATTTTTTGAAAGAAAATTAATGTCTAAAATATAAAATGTGTTAACCAATTAAAAATTAAAGATGAAAAATGCGATCAAAAGATTACGAAAATAAATATTATAATTTTAAAATATTAGAGACTTTCAATACGATTAGTCTGTGGTGTAATTAGTAAAAAAACTTATTGTCAATATACCCAAATAATTTTTATAAAAAGTATATATAGTTGGTATTGCATTGAAATAACCAACTTTTTTTTTGTCATGTTTTAGAAAAATTTCTTTAAAATTTCGCCGTGAAATACTGGTGGTGGAAATTCCACGGAATCCATGAATATGATTGATTTCTTTACAATATTTGTTTCTAACTATCTTTTTTTTTTAAACAAAAATATCAAGACGTGAAACTAAGTGATTCCTATACTATTATGTTAAGGCATCTAGGATCCCCGTTTCATGTAGGTAATTTACGTGGCGTATATTTATACATCCACATGAGAAGGGAGATAACGTTTTTGAAAATTTTTGGATTTTTACATGGGCCAAATGCTATAAAGCCTCAAGGTACTTCTCCTGCACCGTTGGAAGTTCTTGTTTGCTTAGTGTGTGTTGAAGGATCGAAGGACATTTGGATTTGGGACAATGTTTGTTGACTAGTGATTCGAATTGTGTCGCAGTGGTTAGATACTTATATTTCTGGTGGGAGGTCCTGGATTTGAATCACACACCCCTTTCCTAATTTCTCTCCCCTCCCCTATATCCCTTGTGTTATTAAAAAAAAAAACCACTATGCTACTATGCTTTAAGAGCTTATTTGATTTTCTTTATAAATTCTCTTTATAATTTCACTTGCCACTGATTTGACAACTGCTCATTTATAATCACAAATTTCAAATTTCTATTGAATCTACATTACTCATTTCACCTTATTATAATTTTTCTCATTATAAATCAATGTCAATAATAAGAATCAAATAGCCACTCAATTTTAGAACTAGATTGCTATTTGAATAATAATTGTAAAATAATTACCATAAATCATGACAATTTGGCAAATAAAAACATTATTGAAGAAAGAAAGGGAAAATGCAATAGAGAGAGTAGTGAAAGAAATAATGGTATCAAGTACCAATTTATATGACATTATATGTGACACTAAACAATAAGTTAAGTTAAATGTATGTACATACGAGTCCTTTTAAAGAGAGGCTTTCTCTCCCTTAAGGAGAGGAAACCTGCCATGTGGCTGTATGTAATTGGGGGGTTGGGAGATTAAAGGGCCCCTCAATCCACCAACATCTAATCACATGCAGGCACATGGTAGATTTCCTCTCCTTAAGGGATAGGAAGTCTCTCCTTGGAAAATCCAATGCACATACGACATGCTTAGTTTTACTTATCATCTAATGCTACATAAGCTCATGTTGATTACCATTGATGCTATATTCAGTGGCGGACACTGGTAGCTAAAGAAATTCCTTATTTATTTATTTTTTTATTTTATTAGGTTTTTCCATTTTAAATGAGTGGGGATAGAATTAGGTGATATTATGTAAAGATATCAAAGAAGGAAGGCGAAACACATCATTTTATAGTAATTTATTTATCCATGAAGAATATAACAAATTAAGTTTTATTATATGGAAAATTACGGAAAAAAATATGAGTATGTGATTTTTCTTATTTATTTCAATTAATTAGATTACATTACGGGAAAAACGAAGTAGTTACAAGAGAGTCAAAAAAATTATATAGAGACCATTAATTATATACTTAAAATGTGATATAAAGAAAATAACTGATTCATTCAGTAATATTTTTATTATATTGTTTATCAAGAATTTTATTTTGCTTACAAGTATGCATTTTATTATGCATTCGTGTATATGTGTCAAATATCTAAACTACAAGCACTCTATACAGGTAGCCTAGATATGTGCCATGCGTTACTCGTATACATGGGCAAAATAAAATTCTTGTATTGTTTATTATATCACCTTTTTTAAAGAAATTTTACTCGATTAACTTGTGCCCACTAAACTGTTGTGCTGGCTCTGCCATCGGCTCTAAAGAAAAGCCAACGTATGAAAAACAAGACACCAAATAAAGATATAATTTTGTATAGATTAGTATTTAGTTATGGTAATGGCCCAACGTGAACCGGTTGAGACTACCCTATTAGACTCATAACTCTTTTGTCGAACTTCATAAATTTCTTTCATTTTCATGTTTTAGGTTTTCAAAATTCCAAATAGATCGACCTCATCCATCCTTGTCAGGTTGGTTTGGGTCATCCTCTTCCGCTATTTGTAGGAAATCATTCAGGTAATATTTTGCAAAATAGGGTAAATTAACTTTCTTATCCTTAAATCATTTTTCTCCAATTGCACAATATATAGGGGTAAGATTGTAAATTTACACCTATTTTTGTAAAAGATTACTTAAACGATTACCTACCTATATCTTTTTCTAAAACTTTTTGTAACACTCGAAAACATTAGTGTTTGGACAAAATTGTGGTAAAATGTGGGGAATGAGTCTGGCTATTTGTAGGTACTCATTCAGTGAATTGTTTACAAAATAGGGTAAATTGACCTTTTTATTTTTAAATTATTTTCCCACTTATACAATACACAGTGGTAAGATTGTGAATTTTACTTATATTTTGTAAAAGATTACTTGAATGATTACTTATAAATAGTATTTTCTAAAATGAGGAGTCAAAATTAATCACTGATCATAAGAAATATTTTATCCATCATCATATTAAAAAAGAAAAAGAAAAGGAAAGAAAGAAAGGAAAATATTTAGAGATCTCCGTTCACTCCAATTTTTAATAATCATCTTTTTCCATTCTTCCATTTCCATTTTACAGTTGAATTTTAATGTGTAGAAGCCGTAATCTAATATATATTCATGTCCATGTCCTAATATATATTCTATAAAGTGTATTTGTAACTCCTCAAATTTAATTATATTATTTTTATGATTTTACAGAGCACGTGGTAGTCCCATTTTCCTCTAGATACCGTCAGACGTATAGTATTAGATCAAAATTAGAGCATGTGGAGATTATATAGAACTAGTTTTTCTACCCGTGCGATACACAACAAGAATAATTCAAAATAATCTAAGTTATTATAAGGATTTAAGAAATTAAAAATGCCCACACATGTAAAAAAAGTTAAAAAATTTGATATCTTAGTATAATATCATATATTTATTTAAGTAGAAGATTACATAGACAGATAATTTCTTCTTTTTAATTTTATTTTAAAATTTTTAATTATTAATAGTTTTTTTTCTTGAAAGGAATTATTAATAGTTATATTTCATTTTTTTAAGTATAGTTATATTTTATTTTAATTTTTTCATATGATATAAATAATCAATTTATAAAAATCAACAGCTATATTAACTTTATTTGTGTGCGTCAAGACCCATGTGTATGATAATATTTTAGTCAACTCTCCAACCCATAAATAAATCCCTTCTTGATTACTTGATTTTCATGACAATAAAAGGAAGATTTTAAAAAAATGAATACAAGATGACTTGAAGATAGAATTATGAAGATGAGATAGTTCAAAATTTTTAAAGATAATTCAAGTAGAAAATTAAAAAAAATAGATATGGAAAGTATTTACTGCACCAATTACTACATTTGAAAACAAAAATACCCAATTATCCCTACTTCTACGAAAAGAGGTTGGAAAACTGCGGTAAAATCGTACAATAACTCATTTCATTTAATAAATATATAGATTATAAATAGATTTCGAACTCTATATATAAATTTATATATATATAAGCAAATTAGTTCGCGGTACCTTTGTACCGCAATTTTCTTGTCAAAAAATCTGTTAATAAGGTTTCGACATTTTGTTTTATATTGCGGTAATTCGTGTGGTATTCTTAATTTTTTTAATTTTTTAATTTTTTATTCTCTTTTGTTTTATCCATTCAAGTTTTTGAAATAAGATTTTCTATTCAATTTGATAACTAACAGATATTTATCATCATTTAATTGAAATCTTTATATATATATATATATAAGGAACGAAATATGCGTTATCTTTTACCGCATTTTCCCCCAAAACTGTCTTAAGCGAGGTTATTTTAGATAGTTTTTCCTATATATTAGATAAATTCTGCGATAAATTGTAGATTACTATTTCCCTATTTTTTAAATTAATTAGGGATTATGATCTTTAACTATTATTATCTTCAAGAATCATCTTCAGAGGTTTTGCAAATGTTTTCTGATTTATTATCTTTGCTAATCAACAGTTATGATCTCAGAAATTTGAGATTTCTATACTGATGTATCTTATCTTCTTAAATATTTTACTAAATTAATTT
>CAVNYN010275694.1:0-23250 GCA_963692815.1 Nyctanthes arbor-tristis | reverse complement strand
GAAAAGCTACGCTAACTAGAGAAGAAGAGATTTGGAATTTCAAGTTGGAGAAAAATTATTTCTCAAGGTAGCTCCAATGAAAGGTGTTGTACAATTCGGCAAGAGAGGAAAATTGGCATATAGATACGTTGGCCCATTTGAAATACTAGGTTGTGATGGGAATACGCTTATCGGTTAGCATTACCACCAGAGCTAGCAGCTATGCACAAATGGGCTGGCCCTGAATTTGGGGCTCGGCTCAGGCCCAGGCTTGTCTTAAACAAGCCACAAGCCGGCTTGTCTTGGCTCAGGCTTTTTACATGCTGGGCCATGGGTCGCCCGAGCCGGCTTGTTATGCATCCCTGATTGGAATGCCCTCTTTGTCCTAAAATGAACTGCACAGATCGATGACTCTGAAATAGCCAAGTACAAGGAGAGAGTTTCTCCATGTTGTGGCTTAGAGAGTAGTGAGAGAGAGGAAATGTGTTTCTTCAGCTCGTCAAACTCGACCTAACACTCACTCGTCCACTCAAACTTCTTGGACTTTTTAATGGCAACGAAAAAATGATTACACTTGTCAGTTGAGCGTGATATGAATCGATTCAAGGTAGCAACTTGTTTAGTCAAGCTCTGGACCTTCTTTACTGATTTTGGGTTTTCGTGTTGATAATTGCTTTAATTTTCTCTGGGTTTGCCTCAATTCCTCTTTGTTTGACCATACACCCCAAGGAACTTTCCAAATGCCACTTCAAAAGCACATTTTTTGGGATTTAGGTTTATCTTGTATCTTCTTGAGCACCCAGAACATCCTTATAGCATCTGTAAGGAGATTGCAATAATGTTGGTTGACTATTGTCTGTTTGATGACATAGTCATAGTAATGAGGAAGATCCAACTGCTTTAGGCAGCAGAGGAAGGTCCAAACACTTTGATTGTGGAAATGGTATTCTTTGAAGATACATTCCCTAGGAGCAGAGTATGAGTTAGAAGAGTCATGGGCTTCTTCGTTTTGTTAAGAGATTCCAAGTTGGAAGCTCTGTCTCTAGAGTAAAGAGTTCCAGAATAGGAAACTCCGTCAATGTTCTTTCTGGATTTACCAGAAAATCAGAGTGCGACTTTATTGTTCATAATCTTATGAACTGGTACACAAGCACTTAAGCTTATGATCATCAAGCAATTCTCAAAACAATAAATCATAAATAACTCAGGTGGTCAGAAAATGTACAATAATAATAACTTAAATAATCATGCAAACAACCTTAAGAAACCACATGCTAGATATCACACACAGAACTCTACAACAACACCTAAAATCCTTACTGATCAAAGTTTAGAGGGGATTGTCAATAGTCTGAGTTCAAAGGTGGTTGTCAATACAAAAGACCAAAACAAAAGCCTACTTTTTGCCCTCTTGGTACTTCTTTGGCAAACAAAGTCTTAAACTTAGACCATATTACTCCTACCTCAAATCCTATAACTTCAATTAGTTAGGCAGGTGAAGTACATATTTCAAGTGTGAGTAGGGTTTCTTGCGAAAGCATAAAAATTTATTTTCCCATTATTTTACCTTTTCAAGGCCTGGTGTGAGTTTAAGAATATGATATGTAAAGGAAAGGCGAAGGGAGAGGATATGCATATCCAAGTGCTGAGTGACTGTCTCTTTTATAATGGAAGAGGGGTATCAGTGTACAATCTAAGCACTCAGCATAATTGCTTGCAAGATGTAAAGGTACAACAATATAATTGAAAAAGAGATCACGTGTTTTTGGCTTTTCCTTCTTTTTCAAAAGTTAAACAGTGTTGCCTACTTGCCTAGTGCGCCTTTTTCAAAAGGTGAATAGTACTAAACAGCGCATGAACAGTAACTTGTCGTCTGCTTTTTTGACTTTGGCCCCCGAAAGTTGATTCCTCTGGTCCCGCGTCCATTATTCGTATTCATCAGGGGGTAAAGTGTCTTTTTCTGGAATTTTGTCTTCTTCCATGTCCTTATCTAAGTTTGCTGATGAGGATAAGTGAGGGTCATCAGTCTTAGGTCCACTGCTGCTTCCAAAAGGTTGTCTTGCGAAGAGCCTGGTTGTTCCATGCTCTAGCATTTTCTTGAAACCTTTGATGGTGGTGGTTGAGACATCAAAGCAAGTGAAAGGCTGAAAGTAATGTTTTTCCAGATCTTTTTCAGCGTAGATCTTGGTAAAATAATCTTCTGCAATTAAAGAGAGTTTCTCAAATTGTGGAGAATTTGGATCCCATCCCCAGTCATTTACAATGACTTTTGCAGTAGCAATCTTGACTTGACCTTTAAGGGTCTATTTTCTATTTGGATTAGTTATGCCTTGGTTTTTCTCCAATAAAGGAAAGAAATCAAAGTATGTCTCTGAGTGAGTTGTCTCGTAATCTGCAAAGATGCCTAGCAGGACAGAACTTTGTTTCCCAGATGGGTAAATTGGAGTCTATCTCAATATATACGCCATCTCCGTGATTAGCCATGAGATAGTTTATCATATTCTATAGAGGAGGATTAATTTTTATCCTGTTCTCCTAAGTGACATGGATTGAAGAGAGTAACCCATAATCCAAGAGAACTTGGGGTGTAATTTTAACTTCGTTAAAGTGATTAATTTCAAATGCATCCAAATTAATTTAGTATGACCTGAAACTAAATGTGATCTAGCATCTACTGAATTTTGTTGGATTTTGTTATGAGAAAACAAGCTTATCTTTGCATTTTGGATAAAGAGTTCGACAAGGAAGAATTGTGTTGGCGTGATAATACAAAGTAACATTCATCCATGGTGCATGGAGATTAAGTTTTTCAACTTGTTTCAGACACTCTTGTAATGTAATGAATATTTTTTCATGTTTCACCACAACCCCAAGGCACTGGCTCGAGTTTTGCACTAGGAGCATGGTGAGAGGGACTGTGTACCACGGGTACTGTTCTCTATCCTACATCGATACTCCAGCGTACGCCTGACCATGTTAAATGAGCTGGGTCAATCCTCTATCCTGGTAGATATCTTTGCAGAGTCTATTACGAAACACCTCACCCAGAGACACACTTTGAGTGCTTGCCTTTATAAGAGAAAAATCAAGACATGACAAATCTAAAGGGAAGATACACCCTTAAAGATCAAGTTAAGATTGCTACTGCAAAAGTCATTGCAAATGATTGGGGATGAGATCCAAATTTTCCACAATTTGAAAAACTTCCCTTAATTGTAGAAGATTATTTTACCAAGATCTATGCTGAAAAAGATCTAGCAAAATATTGCTTTCAGCCTTTCACTTGCTTTAATGTCTCAACCACCACCATCAAAGGTTTTGAGAAAATACTGGAGTATGGAACCACAATGCTCTTCACAAGACAACCTTCTGGAAGTAGCAGTGGGCCTAAGACAGATGGCCTTTACTTATCCTTATCAGCAAGCTCAGATAAGTACATGGAAGAAGATAATATTCCAGAAATAGGCAGTTTACCCTTTGATGAACGCGAATAATGGACGCGGGACAGAGGAATCAAATTTTGGTGCCAAAGTCAAAAAGCAGCTGACAAATTACTGTCCATACACTGTTTGGCACTATTCACCTTTTGAAAAAGGCACACTAATCAGGCAGGCAACACTGTTCAACTTTTGAAAAAGAAGGAAAAGCCAAAGACGCGTGATCTCTTTTTCAATTATATTGTTGCACCTTTACAGCTTGCAAGCAATTATGATGATTGCTTAGGTTGCAAGCTGATACCCGTCTTCCATTATGAAAGATGTGGTCACTCAGCATTTGGATATGCATATCCTTTCCATTCACATCTCCTCTTCATAGCATATCCTCATAGTTGTAATATAATTTCTGATTTTAATAAAAGTTGTTTCTTTTAATTTTCTAAGTGGCTAAACACTCCATGGTATGCAAGCCTAAGTGATCTGAAGACATAATTCAAACAATAAATCCAGATAACTCACACAAGGCCTTGAAAAGGTGATATAATGGTAAAATAAATTTTTATGCTTTCACAAGAAACCCTACTCACACTTGAAATGTGCACTTCACCTGCCTAACTGATTGAAGTTATGGGATTTGAGGTAGGAGTTATGTGGTCTGAGTTTAAGACTTTGTTTGCCGAAGAAGTACCAAGATGGGAAAAAATAGGCTTTTATTTTGGTCCTTTGTGTTGATGACCGCCACTGAACTCAGACTGTTGACAATCCCCTCTGAACTTTGATCAGTAAGGATTTTAGGTATTGTTGTAGAGTTCTGTGTGTGATATCCAGCATGCGGTTTCTTAAGGTTGTCTACATGATTATTTAAGTTATTATTGTTGTACCTTTTCTTACCACCTGAGTTATTTATGATTTATTGTTTTGAGAATTGCTTGATGATCACAAGCTTAAGTGCTTGTGTACCAGTTCATAAGATTATGAACAATAAAGTCTCATTCTCATTTTCTGGTAAATCCAGAAGGAACAATCAAGGACAATCAAGGATGGTCTTTGACTATCAAAGGTTAAATGACCATACTCTTGATGATGGGTACTGTATCCCTGATAAAGATTCTCTCATCAACAAAATCTAGGGAAGAACTTGGTTTTTCAAGTTTGAAATGAAATCTGGATTTTGGCAAGTAAAAATGCATGGAGGGCCTGTTGATTGGACAACTTTTTCATGCCCATTGGGTCATTTCTAATGGTTAGTAATACCATTTGGACTAAAGAATGCACTTGTTATTTTCCAAAGGAAAATGGATTTAGCATTTGTACTCTATCGTACATTTACTTGTGTCTACATTGATGATATTGTTGTGTTCTCTAGACCTAAAAAAGATCACATTGTACATTTAAAAACTGTGCTTTCAATCTTTGAATAGATGGTTTAGTGGTTTCAAAAAAATGGAACTCTTCAAGAATCACGTTGAATTTCTTGGAGCAGAAATTGGAAACAACACTATTACTTACAACCTCATGATGCAGAAAAAGCACTAGCTTTTCCAGACAGAATTGAGGACAAGAAACTATTGAGATATTTTCTTAGAATGGTTAATTATGCTAGACCGTATCTTAAGAATCTCTCAAGGCTCACAGGACCACTATACAATAAAACTAGTGGAACTGGAGTTATAAAATTTAACTCTGAAGATGAAAAATTGATTGTTAAAATCAAACAAGCAGTTAGCAATCTTCAACCTATGAAAATTTCTTTAGACTTAGACTACCTTGTTGTATAAATTGATAGATGTAAGGAAGGATGGGAGGGAATACTTCTTTACAAAAAAAAGGAAACAGAACCCAAGTCTGATGAAAAGATTTGTGGATATGTTTCTAGCAAGTACAAGGAATCAGGCTACTTAACATCATTGGATTATGAAGTTTTAGCCATAACCTATGTACTTGAATCATTTGCTCTTTTTCTCTTAGCTAAGAAGCAAATAAAAATTCGCACAGATTGTGAGGCAATTGTCAAATTTGCCAACACCAAGTCTAAAAAAAAACTCTCTGCCAACTATTGGTTGAAATTCAGAGAATATGTCCTTAACCGTAGCCTCAAAATAAAATGGGAACATATTAAAGGAAATAACAATTCTGTGACTGATTTTCTATCTAGAAAATTAAAATTACTTGAAAATATGAATGATTTCTTGTTTACCATAGAACCTGAACATATTAACAATTTAGATTGTTCCTCTATTGTTAATTTCAGGCCCATAAAGTCGGATACAAGAGTCATGCCTCCTAAAAAGGCAAAGACTACAGGGAAAGGAATCTTCATCCCTACTCCTACCACTCAAGCCATTGTACAGTTTGGCAAACACAGTCTTCCACAAGTTAGAGAAGCAAATAGCTTCAAAGGTTCAGAAACGTAGAAACTTACAGAAGTGCAAAAATGCCTTCTTGACAATATTTGGACCCTCCCTACTCTTCAAGATGGACGGTGTCAGAAACTTACAGTTCTTAATTGTTTGTTGTCGTACTTTCAAGCATCTAATGCGCCTTCTAAAGACATTAGTTCGCTTGATACAATATCTTGCTATTGTCTTTTAAATGGCCATGATTTTGATATCTATTCCACAGTTGAAGAAATACAAAATCTTGTAAAAACATTTAAGCCTATGTATGGGAAGCTAAATTACAAAGGCTATATTATCTTTCAAGAAGCTGAAAAAGCAATGAAAGAGATACGGTGAAAAAAAATTCTCCGTTTCACCCAAAGTTGAGAAGAATCCTAAAAAGAGTCATCTCACTTTACAAAGATATTCTCAAATAGCTTCTACTTCTGGAACTGCTCCTACTTCTGAAAATCTTAAGCTAAAACAGATCTTCATCCTAGAACTTTTTCACTATGTTGATCTTTTACAAGAGAAACATGAAAAAGTATTCATTACATTATAAGAGTGTCTGGAACAAGTTGAAAAACTTAATCTCCATGCACTATGGATGAATGTTACTTGGTATTATCATGCGAACACAATTCTTCCTTGTCAAACTCTTTATCCAGAATGTAAGGGTAAGCTGGTTTTCTCAGAAGAAAATCCAACGAAATTCTGTAGATGCCAGATTACATTTAGTTTTAGGTCATGCCAAACTAATTTAGATGCATTTGAAATTAATCACTTTAAGGGAGTTAAAATTACACCCCAAATTCTCTTAGATTATAGGTTACTCCCTTCAATCCATGTCACTTCAGAGAACAGGATAAAAATTAATCCTCCACCGCAGAATGTGATAAACTATCTATGGCTAATCACGGAGATGGCATATATATTGGGATAGACTCTACTTTACCCATCTCGGACCACATAGACTTCCATGGCCTTCCCAACCTAATTCTTAAACATTGTATTTACAAGGCGTTGGTATAGCTCCAGCATTTTTCAACCCAAAAAGCATCATTTTGTAACAATATAGCCCTTTGTTAGTTATGAATAAAATGTGATCTTTGTCATTCGGGTACATGGGGTTTGATGGTACCTTGAGTAAGCATCCATGAAACTAAGAAGCTCATAACCTGCGATTGTGTCCACCATTTGATCAATTCTTGGTAAGGAAAAACTATCTTTTAGGTAGGCCTTGTTTCAAATCCATGAAATCAATGCAGATCTGCCAAGCTTCATTGATCTTCTTAACAAGCATAAGGTTTGCCATCCACTGGGGGTATAAGGTCTCTCTTATAAATCTGTTGCCTACGAGTTTATCCACTTCCTTGGCCAAAGCTTCATATCTTTCATTGTTAAGAGGTCACATCTTTTGCTTCACTAGTTTGGCTTTGGGATCAATATTGAGCTTGTAACAGGTGTTCTTTGGGTTAATGCCCTCTATGTCTTCGTGAACGCGAAGACATCCAAATTTTGCTTCAAGGACTGATTGAGTTGGATGAGCTGGATCCTCATTAGTTCCTTTAATTCTGCACCAATTTTAAGTTCGACATCTGGTCTGGGATCGTCTAGCTTGATAATTTGAAGCTCATCTCCTAGGCAAGCTTGTGCCATTGACACCTCAATCATGGGATCAAAGGTATAAACCTCTGAGGATGGTGATGTTCCTACTGCATAGTCCAGATTACATTCTTGTGTAGCTTGCTGGTCACCTCACATGATAGTTGTCCCATGGTCAGTTGGAAATTTCATGACATAGTGAAATGTAGAGGTTGCGGCTCTGAGCTCATATAAGATTGGCCATCCCAAGATAGCGTTGTGGTTCAACGGAGCATCAATGATCACAAAGTTAGCCATGATCCTTATTCTGCAGGGCTCTAAGGTCAATGAGAAGGGCCATCTACCCCTAGGCGCAACAAAGTCTTCAGTAAAGATTTGAAGCCTAGTATTACATGGCCTCAAATTCTTTGGGTCGCCATTTTCAATTGAGTATGTTCGCAGAGCTGCCGTTATCTACCAGGGTCTTTTGAATTTTGATTTTTGACACCAACATGGTTATGATAAGGGCATATGCGTAGGGATGCAGATTGCCATAAGCATCCTCATCGCAAAAGGAGAAGGAGCTCGTCTGAGTAGTGGGGGCTCATGTTGTGAATATGTGGAAGTAATTTTGGGTTTCTCTCACGAGACCTTGCCTTTATCTCTTCCACCTTCCATGCCATGATTTCTGCTAACAAGCATGCGGGTCTCAGTTGGACGTCGGTTCTGTAGAGCTCGGGTATTGAGGTCTGCCTGAGGACAAGCTTGTCTATCTAGCCCTTTACGATTGGCTACATATTCACCAAGATATCCTCTCTCAATAGGCTTCTTGATTCTTACCTCAAGTGTTGGCATTCATCTCTGTCATGTCCTATAGCTCTGTGATATTTCCAATATTTGGACTGATCAGTATTCTTCAATATTTGAACTAATCAGTATTCTTCAATATCTGTATTCTTCAATATCTGGACTAATTATTATTCTGCATGGGCTTTTCGATGTGTTTTGCCTTTGGTAATATTGGGTCATTCTTTAAAAGATTGAAAATGTTCTTAATAGAATCGTTGAGTCTAATGAATGGTTTTGAGGGGACAAATGGCCCCTCATTCCTCTGTTGTTCCTTCCTAACTTTCTGACCTTTCTTCTCAACCTTTGCAGGTCATTTTAGTCGTGGACCTCCCTCAATGGCCTGCTCTGCCCCAATATACTTTTCTATTCTTCTTAGGAGCTCCTTGTAGGTGTCCTCATACATTGCCCATCAAAAGCCTATGTCTTTACATAGACCTTGTTTCATGGCTATCAAGAGTGATTCAGCGGCCACTTTCTCTATCGTCATGACCTGCCTGTTGAAACAGTCTAGATAGTTCTTAAGTGGCTCAGACTTCCCTTGCTTGACTGTTCCTGGCATTTCCTTGGGAGTCGTCCTTCCATTAGAGCCTATGAATTGTGTCGCAAATTCTGAGGGCGTTTTCTTCAAAGATAAGTGCAAAGGCGTTGCACATTATAGGTCCTGTGGCGTTTTCGAGCTCCATCCATGGCACATATCTGTGAAGGTGAGCAATAAGGTTTGTTTTGCCATTGTAAGTCCTAATTTAGGAGAGTTTCATCTTTGGCGGCATAACGGTCTCTCTGATGGAGGGAACGAAAGGAAAAGGCCTCCCCCAGAAATCGTCAGCTCCATTTCCTTTAGACTGTTTCTGCTAAAGGTCATTGAGTCACTTCCTTAACTCATCCAGCTCTTGGACTTGTTATGGAGCTGACTGCTGGCCTTTCTGGGTTTTCAAGGGGGAGCTTGATCCATGGCTGTAATAGGAGACATGTATTGTACTTCTTCTTCATTGTCTGCTTTCCCTTGGGCGTGGTTCAAGTGACCTTGGTCTCGTAGGACCCCACTGAGATTGAGGTCCTAGCCTTCTAAATATTCTACTCCCACCTACTTTTTTGGGAGGAGTTGGGACTCCTCATGCACTAGGACTTGGCTGACCAGAACCTTGAGTCATTGTGGGAGTAAAACTCAGTCTCCTACTCACATGTTCTCTTGGATGGTCAGCCTTTGGTGGAGATCTCTTGATGTACTCAGCCCACCAGAAGAGTCCTCCTGAGATGAGTCACTTGTGTGATGAGGGATAGCATTGGGTTTTGTTGCTCGTGTAACCTTCTTACTTCTTGGGCTAGAGCTCCCCCTTGCCTTTTCAAAGCTCCCGTCTCGAATTCAGGAGCTAGATGTAAGGAGCTAGCTTTTGCTGTGTTTCTCCTTCTACATTATGGCTTTTCGTTCTTCTGCTTTGAGAGAGCCTCTGTGTCATCTTTCTTGCTGGAAGTTTTTGCTAGGTTTTCTGTAAGCTTTTCACAGGTGCCGTCAATTTGTTGATGTCAAATTTTTGTTCTGACTCAACAAACAAAATTTGTTTACGTGGGGAAATTTGTATTTGAATTAGCCTGAGCAATAAATGTGAAGGTTTGAAGAATTTTGTAAGTTTATGAAGGAGAGTCGAGAAGAGGGTAAATGTTAGAGAGAAAAAGATTTGTTGGAGTAGGAAGAATTAATATTTGAGGCATTTCTCCTCTTATTTATAGTATTCATTTTAGATAAATAATGATCACAAGCATTTAATACTTAGCCAATGAAAGGCTTTACAAGTACGATAAGCTGGAGCAAAGTGTCAGCCTTTTTGACTAATTGCTAGCTAAATGTCTGCTTGAGTAAGACAAATGCCGACTTTACGATTAATGCAATAATCTGATCAGCCTTTAGTAATAATATTTGCAAGTAGGCACATGCAAATTATCTTCCAGCTGAAGTTATCTGAGCTTAGTTTGATAGGACCTTGCGAGCTGGATGATATGAACTTGAGATCAACCGTTTAATGCCAGGTCATTAGGTCGTTAAGTGGATTAGGTCATGTGGGCCATACTACAAAGATCTACTGACGCATTGACCTGACGGCCACACAAACATTCTTGAAAAATTAAGTTTAACAATTTTCCTTGCAAGGATAGATAGCAAACTCTAGAAGTTTTATAGCTGCTAAACACGAAAGTTGCCTCTAAAGAACTCGCTAGCGGCATACAGGAAAAAGGTCGTCAAATTTTCCCTGCAGGTCTTTCGTTTTGTTTTTTACCCTTTTCTATTTGTTGGATGGTGGGAGTATAGAATGGTTTTCCAAAGGCTCATCCTTTTTGAAGGTTTACCCCTTTTGATTGATAAATTTACAGCTCCTTTTGTCGTAAAACAAAAATCAATTTAACCTTACATTTACCCTAAAACTTGGAAATTAAGCAAATTGGTAAGGCCCTTTTGCAGCGTAAACAACATGCTACCTAAAAACGAAGCTGCTCCATTCTCCAGGGTTCACTCTAGAAGTTAATTCAGTCCTAAGAGCAGAAGTTGAACAAGAATCACTTCCTGGATATTCAAGGCCGCTTTCGCCATATCTTAATGTGAGTTGACGCAAATATAACTTTCTATTATTACATTCTTCAACAAATATTGTTAAAACTTAACGTGACTGTTTTCCTCATGGGAAGACCCAAGAGACTCCCAAGGAATCTGCTTCTAGTGTCGAGAGTGTGGTTGCGCCATCGACCAAGGTTTCTATGACAGAAGCAACTGAACGAGAGCCTTCTTTCAAGACGTCGAAAAGCCTGCTGATGCTACAATTGGTAACAGTAAATTAATTTCCATTTTGAAAGCTGAAGGGCGACTGGGTGTTTTCTACCCAAGAGATGCTGTCACTCAAATACCAACTGAGGTATACATTGACTCTGATAATGTGTACACTGCCGTTCTGCAAACTCTGACTTCTGCTATTGAAAGGCTTCTTTCTCCGAAACAAATCCATAAACCACTTCAAATTGCAGAAACTCTTGCCAATGGCGTGATGATTATGTTTTACTTGAAACTCTGCCAGCCCAAGTACCTTGACATTCGGAATGATCTCGTCTTCTACAGAAGGCATAATGTTCTCACACCATTTGAGGTGCCCATACCTAATGCACTTGCTATCTCTCAACTTGGCCAGGTAAAAATTTCTGGATTGCCACAACTAATATATCTGACTCCTACGATGCGGGCTGATGACGCCACACGCTTTCTCCTTCCAACCAATACTGTCCGGAATCCACTCGAGAACAGCCAAGCTGTTAAGTATGCGAAGAAGATTGGGATGTGTTTCTCAAGCATAGAACTGAGGGTAAAAATGGGATCCACTTGGTGGTTGCCGAAACCTGAAGAGACTGATGGTAATTTCACTGCTGTTGTGCATTCGCTGTTTTGTGTTAAGGCGGAGGGTGGTTTTCCGGACCCGATTTCGATCTGACTGCAATTGGTGGCGATTCTTGTGGAACCATCCTTCGGTCACCACCTGAGAGAATTGATGTGGGTACTTTCTGTGCTGCAGAATGAACATGTATAATCTTTGAATTTTGATTATTGTGTTGGTTAAAAAATTGAAGCTAAAAGCCTAAAATCTTGTCCAGTTATACTTATATATGCCTGACTGGTTAATTTTTTCTTCTTACTTTTAAGTGCCATTTCTATTTTCTAATTCTTTTATTGACTCTTGATATAGGTGGAATCTAACGTCAAAGTCTGACAGTTTAGTCAATATTCCCTTTTTTTTTTATTTTGAAAGAGGTCATTTTTCCTGATTGTGTTTTTTTAAAAATTATAGCTTTCACCTCTTTAACACAAACAAAAAGGAGAGCTTGTTGCCCCCGAGGCATATGATGCAATGGCAAAAGACGAGCCTGTAGATGATGGTGTATCCGTGAGGTCACGGATTCGATTCCTAACTACTGCGTTGCACATCCCGCGATTTATCTCTTCTACAGAACCCCAGGATAGGGGTTGTGGGGACTCTCATGATGGGGCGTTACCCCCTTCAAAAAAAAAAAAAAAAAGAGAGAGAGAGAAAGAGTTTGTTCGATAAATTGCCATTTGGCAGCAATTTTATAATTTCCCCCACAAAATATAGTTTTGTCCAACAAAATGTATTTATTTGCATGTTTGAATGTGTTATTTTTCCTCCTTGAGACGCCAACTTTTGCACGTGACGCAAGTCCAACTGAAGTAGCAAACTTATGCCATTAAAGACTCTTCTCCACCTACTAAAAGGACATTTTTTCGTGATTAATTGGAAATAGTGAAAAGAAAGAACGGTTTAAATAAGCAATAAATCACGTTGAGAAAAGATCAACATGTTTTAAGTGATATTTTCTATAATAGTTATATTTTGTCTCGTTTTGCACCTTTTGTCATGTGGATAAAAGAAAGCAACATATGACATTCACGTTTGAAATCCACAAATGCCATATGAAGGTGTTTTTAGAACTTCTCTTATTATTTATTTATGGATTCTCGAATTGAACTTTAAATCCTAACAAGTAGGTTTGAAATTCAATGCTTATAACTATTATTATTAGACATTTCATATTTGAAATTTAACTCATTTTGTTGCAGATTTGAATCATGTGAAGTTTTTCTTGATTCAATTTCAATTAATGCATATTTGAACTTTAGTTATAAAATTCATTTGGATAATACTTTTATTTGGGTAATTGCAGTAAAGGTCCCCAGCTTTTGCATTCATTTATATTTTCATCCCCAGGCTTTAAATCTAGATAAATAGGTCTCCAATCCTTTACTTTTTTCATTTGCACTTTCATTTAAATGCGTATATTTAATTATTAATTAAAGTGAGAGGCTTGAATTTGGAGATAGATGCTCCCCATAAAAAAAAAAAAAGGAAAAACTGTAATTGCATGAACCACATACGTCACTGCCAAACTTTGTGTACACTTTTTGTGTACAAGTAGAATTATTCTTTTTATAGTGTATCTTCATAGTCTCCTCTACCATATATAAACTGGGAGTTCAATCTATTAATATAATCAATCCTGATTAGCATGATTCCAGATATCCAATTTCCAGCATTAGCAAAGATACCAAGGAAAGAAGGTATATACTGTAAAAATAAAGAAATCAAGTTAATATTATATATGAATCATAATAATTTTAATGCCTCCCCTCAAATCTATTTGTGAAGTTAAAAACCATAAAGAAAACTGCTAACTAGTATAAGGAATTGATCAAATGTTCCAAGAGAGAATTTATTTAAAAGAATCAAAATCATTTACACTCTTGGAATATAATCTGAATAAGAAAGGGGAAAAATCAGAAAATCTTTGCTGATCAAACGGTGGAATTCTTCAGACCATTTTCTTTATCCTGATGGCTCACCAACAATGGCGTAGTATCGTTCTCTTTCATCTGAAACAACCCAAAAAGACTAATCAATAATTTTCCTTAGCAATATCGAAGGTGGGTCGAGATTGAGACAGAGAAGTAAATATACCTGAGGCATAGATGAAATATCTCCCCCTTGTTTCTTTTTGCTTTCAATGGTGCAAAAATAGGAATATAAACCCATTCCAACCATGGCAATAATTATGCCAATAATGTTTCTTGTAGTGAAAGGATCATGCAAAAGTGTATAGCCAAATGCAAGAACAAGACACGTTTTGAGATGGCCTAATACTTGATACGTAACTGGCGATGTCTTTCCGATCACTAAGAATGTGCTGAAGTTCACGAATACGGCTATCAAGCATGATAGTAGAATGAAAGCCTGCAAATTTGTAAGGGCCATTCCTCGTCAATTTAGTCGTACGCGTGAGTAACATATATAGATCATTCGCTTCTATAAATATATTCTGGGCTATACTTGACCAATATACTCGATTGATAAATTGCTAAACCTACTTTGATCTAAAAGTTGAAGCAGTTAGATCAAATTAACCGCGTTTGTATTGCCGTCAACATGTCTTGTCACATGTAAGTGAATTTTATTTTATTATTTTCTTTCCCATCCAAACCTAATGTATATACTATTTTAGTTCATCGATACTTTTCCCTCCTCTGGTAGCATGTTAAGATTAGAGGGGTCTGTCTTAAAAGGTCATAAACTTTGCATTGATTTTTCATTTTATAATTTTTCAACGTTTAGTAGAAATGACATAAAATACGAAGGTTCTTAATGATCAACTGATCATCAAAGGGGTGGTTCTTATGACTTACCAAAACAACCGAAGAATACTTGTGCGCGAAAACGCTCTGTTTGGTTAGGCATTGATCCAAAAAAGGGCCTGAAACGAAAAGGATCGCAGCTTGAAATGGAGCTGATTGATACAACAACTGAGTAGATGATACATTCAACCTCTTCTGTATCGTGTTAGTAAGCTGAAATAAAGCGTCAAATTAAGGATGAGAAACTTAAAAATAACTCATGAGCCATAATTTTCTAATTCCTAAAAGAATAGCTGAAGAAAATGAACCATACAATTTGTCCAACACAAGTTGTTAAAATGGCAAGAAGGGAAAGTATCGATCCAATGAAATTGAGCTGAAGATCAGTTACGGATGCAATGCCAACTCCAAATAATAAGATGAATAGCGATAATTTTATCTTCTGGCTGCATATATATTTATAAAATACATGTCAAAGAAAATTGTACAAGATTTTATAGGGCTATACAAAACTTTGTAAGATTTTTCGAGTGCTCACCTGAACTGCTTTTTCAAGAAAATAGTTTCTAATAGTACTGTGAAAGGTATAATTGCAAGTTTTGTCATCTGCAAGTGAAAAAAAATTAGTAAAAGTACATTACAAATAGATTGTCTGAAACGAGGTTTTCTATGATAATGGCCAATTATAATCGAACTTATAAGTACATTAGTATACATGAAAAAATCGAAGTGTACCTGGTAGAATCCAATGGAGTTGAATCCCAAGCTCAAGTTGAGAAAGCCGATTGAAACACCATTTAAAATGCCAAAAAGCATAACGGTTTTCATGTCAATTGGCTTGTTCTCGAAGAAGTTTAAACGTAACGCCACATGAAGTGTGCAGTAGGTCACCATAAGATGCCAGCTAGTGAGTGTTGTAGCTGCAAACATGTACAATAATAATGAAATAAAATTCAGCCCTTGAGTTGTTATAAAGGAAGAAAATAATTTTGATTTCTTTGAAAAGTATCACTTACCTATAAAAATTTTGATATTTTAATCTTATGTCATGTCATGTATATTTGGTAGTTAGGTAAGAACTTTTTCATACTTACATGATGCAAATCAAATAACTTGACTCCATCCATACATCTTTTTTCTTTCTTTTTTTTTTTAAATAATCTTTTTGAATATTATTACAGAGGAAATGTCGGGGAGGGGGTCTCCATCAATACATCTTGAATCCCTTAATTTTGAGGTCAATCTCTCTCTTTATCTGGTTTATTTGATTTCGTTCCATTAATTTGCCAATTTTCTCCCGGGGAAATAAAAAAGTGACAAACCTTTATAATATATATCGTTTTTCATGTGGCCTGAACACTAGTTCTCGTGGGTTTTTTTGCCAATTCTTCTCTGAAACATTTGCTCAATCCAAGAAACACGACATTTATAACTCGATATTTGTACAATTGTTATTATCTGTATGCAAATGATAAAAAAGAAATAGAGTAAGATTTCATACCAAATGGAAAACCAAGATTGCTCATCAAGGCCTTGTTGCAGATGACAATGGACACCGACGAGGCCACTGAAAGAAAAAGCGCCCCTATAACGCCCAACTGGACTCCCGGAATCTCTCCCATCTTTTGCGAAAAGTAGAAGAAGATTAGCCCGAAAAATAGCAGAATCAGAATAATGTCAACTTCATTTAGCTTCTCTAGCTAGCTAGACAGATCATGATCAGCCTTCATTATATGCAATATTCTGGCGTTAATTTATTTCCTTCTAGTAAATTATCTATGTTGTTTTAAACGTGTGCTTTTTACAAACTCGGAAAAAATTCAATATACGCAAAGTCGAAAAGGTGAAGATTCTATTTCACCATAAAACCTAATTAACTTACCTTCATTGTGGTGTATGATCAATATTGTAGCTAAGTATTTGAACACCCAAAAAGAGGCCCTCAAAAAATGAATGGTCACTTCTCTAACAATAATAACGCCGGTTGAGGTAGTGTTGGATGGACGACGTC
Organism: Nyctanthes arbor-tristis; assembly: GCA_963692815.1. NCBI lineage: Eukaryota > Viridiplantae > Streptophyta > Magnoliopsida > Lamiales > Oleaceae > Nyctanthes > Nyctanthes arbor-tristis. Next base: position 6,834 of record CAVNYN010275694.1, on the reverse strand, counting down.
GGGGAGTAGAGAAAAAGGGATGGTGGCAGCCGGTGTAGACGCTGGTCGGGCTGGGGGAGGAGCCAGCTGAAGATAAAAGAAAGAGGGAGAGGGAGGCCCTTGGCTTGTATCAGAATTATGGGAATAATGAACTCTTTTATCAGCTACATTAACCAAACGGTTGGTGATAACACCGTTACTTGTAGCTTCTGTTGGTTCAATTCTTCTGTTTAATCACTTTCACAAAGCAGTTAAAAGTCATAATAAGCTAGGCAAGCGTCTTTAGTTCATATCAAATCGGATCGCGCGAGGCACAATAAAGTTAAATTCCATCGTACCAAATATGTCATTCATGTACGTATGGCTATTATTATATTTATTTATTTATCGTTTTGTATACAGATTTTATTATATGTGTGGTATGATTGGAAGAATATGCGATAAATTTATTTAATTTCTACATTTTTTATATGAAAAAATGGTGTAATTTTCCAAGAACTTTTCCATTGAATTGTACAAGATTATTGTTCCCAACTAACGTTTATAATCCAATTAATTGTTTAGAACATTAAATATATTTGATACTTTGGACACAAGAAATGGAAGGTGGAATGACTGTTTCTATATGTCCGTGAGAGAGAAAACTGCTATTGAAAGCAAATGTTGACAACCCACAAAATCAATTCGTTTGGTGAGAGAAAACAACTTAAATCTCACTCCATATATACATGTTTTGCTCAAGAAAATGATATTGAAATATATGGCTCCATGTTTTTCATCAATCGCTAATGATCATTTTTAAACTTTTTGACACTTCTAAGTGATTGCGACTTGAAGATTTGTTATTTCAGCAAATGTTGCTAAAGATGGTACGATGGTGATGATGATGGATTTTTTTTGGTAATTCCTATTTTATGTTTTGGTCTCACCAGAAACATTCAAATGCCTACTGTGTGCAAAACGTAAAATACTCACATCAAATCACTGGCGGAGGCAAGGGGCCATGGTGGGCCTTGCCCCTCCAAAAATGGAATTTTTTCCCCTTGTAAAAAAAAATATATATATATATATATAAAGGAATTAGCCGTTTATATTATACAGCTCATCCTTCCAGCCCACTCTTCTACTAGCCTGGCTCCGCCACTGCATCCAATAATATATCGAGTGTGTCATATTTAAAAAACTTTTGAAAAGATCATCATATGTGCCAAGAAATCAAAGTCTATGTTCAAATTGAAATCCAATGTTCTTGTTGCAGCCTTTTCCTAAAATTTGTAGCAAAGGTCCCCAATTTTTGCACCCATTTGCATTTTCATCTTCAACTTTTAAATCCAGACCAGGGGACTAGCAACCTATGAAAACTTGGAGGCCTTCATCCAAATAAATAAATTTTATCATTAAATTGTTGCGGAGTTTGACAACCAATATATGAACAGAGAAGTAACATATTTGCATAATAATAAGCCATGTAAAATTTAATCTAAAATTAATACTTTATACACATCTCAGTTTTTTTTATGTACAATTGTTACTTTATATAGTCTCCTGTGACTTAATTTGAAATTTAATTTTAACTATTACAGAATTCAATTTAATTGGTTGCCAAACAGAGGCTAATTAAGGGTTTGATAATAAAATTATCCATTTGGACGAACGACTTCAATTTTTCAAAGTTGTGGGTCTTCTGATCCAGATTTAATGGTTCAAGAAGGAAGTACAAAGGGATGTGGAGGTTAGGGACCTATGTTGCAATTTGTTATATATTTGTTTTTGTTACATGTTTGAACCTCTACGTATGTATAGTTTTCAATTTATAATTTTAAATGTTGATAAATGATTTATAATATAATTTTTTTTAACATATAATGTGTATTTTATTATCTTTTATAATTGTTCCCTTCGCATGAGCGTGAGCGTAATATCTCTAAGAATAGTGGTTGGCAATTATATTTTCCCTCTAAAAATTTGGTAGTGTAATTTTTCTTTCTTACTTTTTTTTTTTTTGTAAGATCACTTTTTAATTTAATTTGATTTAATAATTTATTATCCCTCGTTCTTTTTGACTTGATTTTTTTCCCATGGACCTGCTTTTATTTCCTTATTACAATCAGGTCCCCAGTCCATCATCTCTTCCTAAACCATTTTTCCCGCTTCCATTTCATGTTTCTAAAATCTGTACAAATTAATTTAGTCGTGTAATTTTCTATCATGTGGTTGGATTTTTTTTCCCATTTTATTGCTTTTGGAAAACTATCTTAGCATGTGTTTGTGTGTGAGATACTAAAGAGGGCTGATGATGGTCTCCCTACTTGTAGATATTATCGTCATATATGAAACCAAGGACTCAAATTCATGTTCAATTTGAAATTCAATTTGTGTTCTTGTTACAACTTTTCGTAACATAATATTGTAAGTGTACGTATTTTGAGCAAGTAATAAAATAGATTATGAGTTCAAAAAACTATCTCCACAAAAATATTATTCGTTGGTTAAGTTTAATATATGTCCCAACCATACGTAACCAAATATATCTAGCCTAACGTAATGAAAGAGTAAGAAACCAGTACAAATATAATTCGTAAAAAGCATCTACAATCAATTCTTCGAATACAATATATATGCTTTCTAACTTTAAGTCTTAAAAGAGTCAAATTATAAACAAGTGGGAATTCCCACCCTCTATGATTAAACATACTTGATAAAAAGTTTGGCTTTTTTTTTTTTTGGGGGGGGGGTGGAAGTCGGGTTACATAAGGTTTGGACTTGTGACCTTTTAGTTCCAAAATGTCATTATAAAATACAAAACTAAATTGTAGTATATGTTAAAAATACATTACATAATTTTTATAGTTTATATATATTTTTTATTTTTTCTACAAAGTGTTTTCATTTAAGTTTATAAATTAACAATAACCCACTCATTAAAAGACTTGACAGTTAGGCCAGTGACGTAATGACCCTACACATTTATAAAGAGATTTACTAGAGTAACAATAACCCGCTATTTAAACCAATGATCAGACGATGTTACGTTATATTTTGTTACTAAAATTTGGTTGCGTAACGCACATGCGATATATACTAATAGTTATGAGTATCTCAAAACAATCCTCTATTTTTTAAAAATAATATTTCAAGTCACAGAGGATGTCTTTAATTTACAAAGCAAAAAGTTTTAATTCACAATAACAAACTCTTGTACTCTTTATTTTACTTATTATCTCAAGAAATAATCTGATGCAGGCGGGAGCGTAAGAAACAGACCATACATGATTATAAATGATGATTCATGAAAGAATCAATCATGTAGGTGCAAATTGAAGAAACTCTTAAAATTCTGTAATTTTATTCAAAATTCAACCAAGAAACAATGAACATAACACTCATACATAATTATATTGAGAAAACCTAGCATAGCCCTAAAGACTCCAAATTATACGTCGTCTCTAAATTACTTAGGAACAAGAAAAATAAATGATTAAATAAATTCTAAAAGCTGACGTCAAATCAGGTATTTTTTCTTTTTTTAATTTTTGTCATCATCTCTCTCCACAGGTTGGAGAAGATTCACCCTCAGATTTTATGGCATTGTCATTTCTTGCCTTCTCACACTCAAAACGGGACATGTTGTTTAGGCCATCTCCAACCCTGATACTCTATTTTACAACACATATATTCTAAAATACAATACAATATACTCTATTTTAAAACACTTCTCCGATCCACAAACTCTATATCTTCTCTATAACATTTTTTTATACTTTTCTTTAATATTTAACCATTAACATATTCTAAAAAAACAAATAATTATGCACCATATTAGTAACTCGAACGCGATTAAAGAAATATTTATACAAATTGCGTTCAAACAATGCTGGTGATCTCAAAAATTAATTTCTTCATTTTCTTACAAATTAGCACGTTCACAAAAACTGAATTAGGTAAAATAAATTTAAATAATTACATACAGTATGAATAACTGAGTGCAATTAAAGAGCCTAAAAATAACATTAGATTAAAACGACGAAACCAACACAAAAGAATAAAAGGAAAAAAATGAAATTCAAAGACAAGACGTGGAAAAAAATCTATATTAAAAAAAGAAAAAAAACAAATTCTATGTATTAAAAACAAAAAAGAAAAAAAAAAGAATAAAGGAAATGGCCTTTCCTCAATTAAACGAAAATGCCATTTCATTTGCAGACAGCTACGGTATGGCGCACCACTGTAGCTGTTGCCATTTTACCGTGCGCTTGGAGCCCTTTTTGTGTGCTAAAATCTCCATTTTAGCGCACGATTGGAGATGGCCTTATCTTCTAGTATACTAACTGAAGTAGAGAATTTCTCTCGGACACTGTATGAAATACAATTGTTGACTTGTTATTTTGAGTAGCTGCAATTGAGTTTCCAAGTCTAGAAGCGAGGGGTGAACAAGTCGGGTTATGTGCATGCAAAAAACAAATTATAATTTAAAGGATCTTTCCCCAACAAAAACTAACCTATGCAAAGGTAGCTCTAAAGGCGTGCAGGTGGTGTGATAGCATCAACATCATAAGGGCATCGAAAACATAGTTAAAAATTTTTGAACTTTTTAAGAATTTCATTTGTTAAAAAATGTAGACGTTATTTCTTCTTTAAAAAAACGTGATAAGAAATTAAAATGTCTTTTTGACGATTTAAATAAAAAAATTAAACTGGGTTACTTTTGAAGTCTAAATCTTCTACAATTAATGATCAAAGCCCAAAGGGAAAAAAAAATCAATCATACCACAAAGTCAAAAAATTGAAAAAAAAAAAATTGAAAGGGCACGCACCATTAAAAAATGATTTTTTTGATGTGGAATACTATTATTAGATTATAATTTACTCCCTCTGTCCCAAAAAAGATATTCCCCTTTTATTTTCACATAAATTAAGAAAATATTATTTAATGTTATTGGAAAATATATAATTTAATAATATATTTCAAAATATGCCTTTTAATTTATTTAAGATTTAACTTTGATTGTTGTTTATTGTTAATTACTATATACGCAATAAATGAATGTATATTATAAAGCTAAAAAATTAACTTAGAAAAGAAGAATATAATTTAGGACAGATAAAAAGGAAGAGAGGAATATCATTTTTGGGATGGAGGGAGCTTTTTTTTTCTAACGTATTCTTTAGTTAAATGTGGGATACCATATATCGCTACACAAAGCGGGATATTCTATGGTGTCCTAAGGACACCATTTATGGTGTCCGAAGGGGATATGTGGCGGCCCCCTATTAGATGTGTTGGGGAACACATCCAACAGGGGGCCGGGTACACATCCAACAGGAGGCCGCCACATACCCCCTTAAGACACCATAGACGAACCGTACACAAAGCACCCCTAAAAGCCTATTTGACTCCTCAAATATTTATTTATTCCCTTTTTCATTAGCAGCCCTGACGACATTGAACTGATTGACTTTGAGAGTACTGCTAGTAATGAAGCTAAACCTGACTCGTTCCTCCGTTTCTATAATCTAACAGAAAGTAAGGAGGTCACCTACCTCTCATTTTTCATCACTAGCACAAGCAAAAATGGTTGAAAAGTCTACTGTTTGGAACAACCCAAAATCCAATGCGCTAATCCAAAATCACCTACTGGATTGCATAAAGAACGGTTATTGTTTATGCTTTTTCAACAACATTATCATTCTCACAAACCCCACAAATCAGTAAATGTAAAGCATTAACCTTTACTGTCCAAATTCTCTAGTTAATTACTTGGAATACCACTGGACTTTCAACACATTATCTCGCATGCCATTATACTTTAAAACTCGCTTCAAATGTCACTAAGCTTATAAAAATGCTACCCCGTTTGCCGTTCGGTGAAAACCCCGTAAAAACAATAACGGCTTTGATGATGTGGTTGGCGGAATTTGTGACGTGGCGCCTTAACCGTTATTTTTTTAACTGAATATTGACGAAGTGCCAAATGAGATAACATTTTCATAAATTCAGTGACATATGTGGTAAGTTTTATAAAGTACAATGATATCCGAGGTTATTTTTTATAAGTACAGTGGCATTTCGGATAATTAATTTTGTTGTACCACATTAAAATATGCCACTTCATTGCAACTGATGTGTCCAAAATTTCACATTTTATATTGTTATATATAATCTATACATATATTAAATGACAGTTTGTTTGGCACAATTGTAATTTCATTTGGATCAATTAGAAAATTGCAATTTTATCTGGCGCAATTAAAAACTCTATCTAGCACAATTATTTATAATGTTATGTCACACAGGCTGTCGCTTTTAATAAAAAAATTGTTACAAATGTAGTAGAAGAGGATTAAACTCGTGACCTATATGTTAAGAGTAACATGCTTTTAAACATTATGCCAACTTTTTTATTTGCTAATAATTGTCATTTATATGTTACTACTCTGGTGTGTCTTGTGTGTTTTCACTCAAAGAACATATTATTATGAACCTCATATATATATATATATATATATGTTGGGTTTGTTGTCAAAAATAATCCAAAGTTGAAAAGGAAAAGACAAAGGGAAAGAAGAAGAATCCTAGGAGGAAAAAGAATCCAAATCATAGAAAGATTGTCTTGTCTTCCAAGGAAACGAAGCCTATAAATAGATATGTTTTCTTCTTCTTTTATACACAAGTGGTACAAGTGAGTTGAGAGAAAAATTAGTGAGTCTAGCACCTTGAAGAGTTTTCTTGTAACTCTTTGTGGTTTGTTCAAAGGGTAGAAAATTAGGTGTGGTAAAACTTGGGGTGCCACTTGGGTCGGGTCAGAGAGTCTTGTGAAGAAAAATAGTAGCTTAGCGTCTTGGGATTTCTTTAAT
>CAVNYN010275689.1:0-23813 GCA_963692815.1 Nyctanthes arbor-tristis | reverse complement strand
CCCCCCCCCAAAAAAAAAAAAAATTGCTGCCAAAAACAGCCTCTTTCCGGCAACAAATTGATCCATCCCCATTTTAGCAGTCGGAAACGAGTTTTTGGAGCGAGGAGAGGGGAGGTGGGGTAGGGTGGGTTTTGTCCTTTTCTTTTTAATTTTTTTTATTTTTAAATATTTATTTTTGAAGTTAATAAACTAAAGGTATAATCATTATTTTTTTAAAAAAAAATTGACCAAATAGTAAAAAAAAAATGGCCTTTCGTGCTTATTTATGCAAAGTTGAGGACCCAGAAGAGTCTTAAAAAAGTTGGGGGCCTCATCGATTTTTAACCCAAAGGTTGGAGACTTTTTGTGAAATTAGCCCGATCTACAATTTGTGGATCATATCAAGTTGAGACGAGTAACAAATATGGGGGAAATTAGGTTGAAAATAAAAAAGAGATATAAGAAATTAAATTAGAATTAAAGTATTAGAGTTATATTTATTTTTAATAAATCAAAAATCAATTTTTTGGCTGGTGTATCTACCCAATTTGCAGCCGCCACATGATTTGTGATAGATCAAAAAATCGGATTTGATTTGTCACGTTGATACTTAGATCGACAACTTTCTTTGATACGGATTTGATATCTATCGAGATCATTATAGATTGATTTTTTTTGTTATTATTATTTCCTACTGTTGTCATGATTGTGTTGAAGTAAGTGAGAGTGGATGGACTTATTATTTTATCTTGTTATTTATTTTTTATTTAAATAATTAATGGTATAATGATAATTTTAATAGATATTAATAGTAAAATTTAAAATGTTAGGTATGAAAAGTGTAAATTGAGATATAATACAACAAAAAATAAAAAGCTAGAGCTCTTAGACGCCCAAAAAAATGACGGGGAAAAAATTGTATAACAATTAAAAGGTTGAGGAGGACATATAGTGGAAATAAAGAATTAAAGGGATAACAGTCATTTTGGCATGAGTTAATGGTGAAAATTGAAAGGTTGAGGACAAAAAGTGAATTTGGGGGCATAATTCGATAATCAATAAAAGGTTGAGGATATGCCCAAAAAAAAAATTGGGACAAAATCGACATTAGTAATCTTGTCCACATTCATTCAATATAACCGAACAACTCCACTTCCGTTCCATTTTTATGATCAAGAAAATGGATACACAAATATAATGGAAGTGCAGAAGAAATGCATGCTGTCATTAATACAGTGCATTGCACTTGGATGATTTTTTTTTTCACACAGCATCAAAAGATGGCCTCAAAATCTGCCATGTTAATAAAGGTTAAGATTTTTTTGCCATGTCTCTACATGGAGTGACATGTTTATATTTATGCCATATAAAAAAGTGCCTCCCAAGTTGATGCAGTCATGCAATTGAACTGCAAAAATTCATTAAATATGCAGTAATGCTATCCTCTTCCATTTCCTAAAGTACAGAACCTTACCAGGGAAATAAGTTCTGGTTGGCACCTTCTCAATCTCACCTGCAACTCAAAAGACGAGCACCGGGAACATGTGAACTCCACTAGCTTTAATGCAACTATGTACTATTACGCCATGGATTCTTTTAATGCTTGTTCCAAAGAATGTATCAAGTGTGAATTCAGTGCACTGTTTTTAGAAAAAGAGAAAAAGAAAACCTACAGAGCATCCCAGGACACAAAAGATAATATTCCATTTTTTACTTGGTTAGCAAATATAGATGCAATGGCAAGATAATGAAAAACTTCCATAGCACGATTATACAAGTTCGATACAAAGTAAACTTGCTTGCAGTATATTACTGGATGTAGGCAAATAATTGCAATTGCCTACTGCCTATACTGTACAGTATTCATCAAAACAGAATAACTGAAGAACCGAGTTTAAGTTCAAATGATTTGAACTTAAAAAAATAAACACCAAATAATCCACCATGTTCAAAACTTGCGCGTGCATTCATAGAATAGAGTTACAAAAGGCATTCACCTCAACAAATGACCTGTCCAATCATGAACATTTGCATGTATTGGAGCAGAGAAGTAGTAGGACAAAAAATTACACTGGATATGGTGAAAAATAACAGCCGGATAGCCCAGCGAATCAAGAAAACTTGGGTTTAGGAATGGATGAAGTATTATGTTGCAATGAACCGAGTTTTTGAATCCAATGACGCATTCCCTTCTTTTGATCTTCAGACGTGAAATTTTGTACTAGACTCAGGGTCCCATCAAAGGCAAGAGAGGTCTCAAACTGCTCTAATACCTTCACAATCTGCCAAAAGTCCGGCCTTTTATCTGGTTGAACAGACCAACATTGGTCAATCAAGGCTCCCATGGCAACAGGACAATCCTTGGGGAAAGCAGGTCTCAAATTCTGAAAGAAACCATACAGAAATTTCTTGAAGATTAATGACACAAAAATACACATTTTATACTTGCAAAAATGGGGGAAACGATATGTGCATTGGAAATGGGGGAAAAAGGACATAGAGAATGAGAAATTGCCGCATGTTACACAATATAACCTCTGTGGCATTCAATAAATGGATTACATCACATAGTCAGATTTCCTGTTATTCTAACAAAATTTCAGCTATAGGTGTAGCAAACAAGATTTGCATTGAACCAATCATTATCTATGTGGCAATTAAAACAAAGCGGCATAATTAGGAAAACTCCCTCAGTAAATTATGTAATCCTCGTACTTTTCTGTATTTCATTTCCTAGATGACATAAACTTACTCATGAAATCGACATTATGAACATAAAGTAGCTTGAGACAGGAGCTAGCAACTGCTGAAACAAAGCTGAGACAAAATAAGTGACAAATACTCAGAGAAAACAACTGCAGCTTCAGAAAATTATCAACAAACGGGAGTGTAAAGAAAAATAAACTTGCACTAATTTGAAGTCTAAATGTTCCGTAAACAAAGGGCATTCTACAACACTAGTATGCATTAGAATCTTTGAAATATCACATATAGACAAATGAAGCAACAAAGAAATTACCTTGTTTACTACAGCAAAAGCAGCTTGTATGGGCGTCATATCTTCATATGGAATGGTACCAGCGACAAATTCCCATAAAATGAGCCCAAAGCCATAAACATCTACCTTCCGACCATAATGCTTCTTTCTTATCATCTCAGGTGCCATCCAACGATAAGTGCCCGGATCATCTGCCAGAAGATCACAGTATGCTTCCTCACAAGCTATACCAAAATCAGCAACTTTCAGATGGAAATCTTCATTGATGAGTATATTTTCCGGTTTAAGGTCTCTATGAATAATGCCTTGGGAGTGAATGTATTCCATTCCTCTAGCAATGTCCAACGCCAATGTGATTAACTTTTCCAACGGAACAGGTTTATTCTCAAGCTTGTGCAAATATGATCTTAAAGAACCTTCAGATAAATATTCCGTCACAATGCAAAATACTGGTGGCTTTCTGCAAGCTGCCACGAACTGCAATTCAAGATCATTGGAACTGAAATTACAGAAGATTCGGTAAACCAATAATTCTCAAATTTGATAGTTCATCCAATTATTTCTGCTTATCATGCAAAGCTCACATCAAGCAATGATTTTTTCATGCAAAGAGTATATACAAAATGAAAGAGATCATCAATAAGCGGTTCAAATTACATAGTTTAAAGAAATCACAGGCCAGTTTATTAGCCATGAATAAAAGTGACAAGGAACAAAAGCAAGTACCTTTATAACATTTTCGTGGTGGAGACGAGACAGAAGGGTAACCTCCCTAGTGAATTGCTTCTCTAACCGAGCAGCAAGGTCTCCATTTTCGTCATCATCTGGCACTCTAATTATTTTGACTGCAACAGGCTGTTCTTTGTAAATCCCACGGTAAAGCTGACTGTGTGCTCCATGAGCAAACCTTAGCCCAAGAAATAACTTAGAAAGATCAACTGTGAACTCGTCTGCAGTTTCTACAGATGTGACCCTTCCTCCACTGTGATCAAAATATTTTGTCCATGATGACTCCTTACGAGTCTTTGTCTTCTCATAAAGTTTCATTGATGCAAAATGCCTAAGAGGACTAATATTTGCCGGAGATTTTGAACCAGGAGAATACAAATTAGGTGCCTTAGAATCAAGGGTACTTTTGTGGAACAATTTGCCAACAATTCTCTTCTCCGATTCTTTTCTTTGCGGAAGTGGAGTTGAAAATCTCTTCTGGCTAGATCGGCCCTCTTTAAAGGCATCAGAAAGCTTTGTTTCGGGGAGTGGGGATACTGCCCGGTTCTTTTTTGTGGTTGGGTTTCGCCTAATCTGTGAAACAATAGGCTCAGGTTTAGGATGCTGGGTATTAGCTGTCCTTGGCCTCGATTTGGCACTCAGAATTCTATGTGGCTGAATAGCTAAAGCAACAGAGGCCAATGTTGAAGCATCCAACCTATGACAAACAGTATGAGAGAATTTTGTTCTCCTTATCCATGAATTAGCCTCTTCCTCCATTCCTACCAAATCAAATGCCCGAGTACTTACTACCTATTTTACTTCCTTTCCCTCTAGTTCAAAATCAAGGATTTCCTCCAAAAAATCTCTATATAATTTACAATAAGCCGTGCAGATAAGTTCTTGAGCTCCATTAAGATATGAAGAGAGAAGAATCAAATTCTACCTCCATTAAACTATGCAACCAACCAACAGCAAATAAATCCCGTCAATAGAACTACCACCACTGTTAGAATTAGAAAATTCCTTCAAATTCAACCTTGATAAAAAAAAAAACAGAAAAGGGCAAAAAGATCAGTCAGATACTCTTGATCTACTAGTAGGTAGATCAAAACTTTACTTTTACATCGATCAAAATCATTCATGCACACCTACCGAACACCATTTGCTACCACATCAAAATCTGAGCTTGGCCTCAGACAAAAAGGAACATGCCCCTTTTAGCTTCAAAGTCAAACACGACGTTCCTTCAAGAAAAATGAATAAAAATTATCTGAGATGCACAAACCGAAAAATGCTCGTAGAGGGAGAAAAAAAGTTGTACTCAAATGGCTTGAAAATAAATAAACACCCATCATTATATACCCCATTGGCCACTAAGAAATTAATCATTGCCTTAATACAATCATATACAACCCACTATTTAATAGTTAAAATACAGAGACAAGAACCCTTTTCTAAAATAGAAAAATAACCATATCCGAATACGATACAGATACAGATACAGGAAAAAGAAAACAAAAGAAAGAAGAAAATGGATCTGACTTACCAAAAGGGTATATCTTTCATGATATGATTGCTTCTATTCTTTAAAAGATCGGAAGAGCACAGATTCTGTTACATAAAAAAAAAAAGTATCTTTCATACAAACAACTCTCCTTCTCTCACCAAGACAACATTATTTTATTAGCAGTGAAGCTCAAAGACCATGTATAGAATATTAGAATTGTATGACTATTAATTTAACCATGGAATTGGCCTCTTTCTCTCTACCTCCATGTGTGTGTGAATCACTACGTGTATAGATGCAAAGGCGGTTTTCATGTGGAACCGGTTTAAGGTGGGGATGACGAAAGATGGAAAGTGGGGACCGCTCTCGAAAGTCAAAGAATTGTGGGAGAGAGAGAAATATGGGAATATATTATTATTTATTTATTTATTTATTTATGATAAATGAAAAGAATATTACAGTTAGGTGAACATTTTGAGTTGGAGAGTCCGAAACTTAACGGGAATAGAGCAACCAGGTCCTCAAAATATTGTGTTGATGCGTCCAGTCCCAATCTTTAATTCTGGTTATACTCAGAAGGTAGTTTTTGTAAAGGCTTAAACATAATAAAGTTTCTAAATAACAATTTAACTCTAGGTTTGTTAAGATGCAACCCATATGTTATAGAACTCTATCAACGAGTAACAAGGCACTAGTTGTAGAATACACGTCCTAAATCTACACGCGTCTCATACTAAAAATACATCACGACAAAATAATAAGATAATTAAAAATATTTTTTCAAAGAGTAATGTTATTTAGCATATGTGATGCTTGACACCATATTAAGGTGGTACTAAATGATAAGTTAAATCAAATAGATAATTTGTTCAAGCATTTAATTTTACTTATCATTTAATATAATACTGGTTGCCACTTGGACGGGTGCCAAGCACCATTGGTGTTACATAAAATTATTCTTTTTCAAATAGATATGCTGATTGTTTTTGTTATTTTGTTTTGTTTTAAGTAATGCTATACTATTCATCTCTAATAGAGATCGATCTTTATTTATGTAACTTTAAATTATATGGACGACAAAGTGGCTCACATATCTTCAATTAATTTTTTACATTTAGTATTAAATAACTGTCAAATCAAGTAGATGTTTATCTCTAGAAAGACAACTAGCATTATAATCATCATCATCATATCATATAATATATAATACAAGAGTTTTCAATTGGATTTGGATTCTCAATTACAATTTTATCGATCATAATTTTGCTGAAATCATCATGATGTTGCACAATTTTTCAAAATTCATTTCATAATTCCTTCCCTTCTAAAATCACAAAATTTTATCTTTATATAATTTTCAAATTTTTATTTCTTAGAATCCTTGAATCTATGGAAATCAAACCCAAAAAAAAAAAATCAATTTTCTATTATTACAATATATATTATTATTATTTATTTTTATTTAGCATCGTGGATTGCATGAAAATCATAAAGTTAAATTAAATTTTCTTAAAATTGTGACAGTTTATGTAACACTTTTATGTATTGTACGGACGTAGTGATTATAAATATCTGTGTATCATGACGCTGTTGTTAGAGGATACGGGGCATTACATTTTAAGTATTATTCTTTACTATTGTTCCAATTGGATAAACTTTTTTAAATTATTGTCTACAAAAATTTTACGTTGCTACTTGCTATGCATAAAATTTTAGATATGTAAATAAAAAAAACCATTTTTCTGTTAGAGAAATCATAACTCAGTGGCTATTGATCTCAATGATCGGGTTTCTTAGTCTTCCGAATATAGAATAATTTGAAGTTATTGTAATTTTATCAATATACAAGTTTTGTCAACGCAAAGTTAACACACTAACCTAGATAATACAAAAAAATAAAATCCTTCATTAAAACGAAAGTTAAAAAATTTGAAAAACTTATAAGCCTCATTTTCGAGTTTTAAAAATTAACATTTTCTTATTTGGATATTCACCACGAGTTTTCAATAATTTATATTAATTTATTAGTTTCTTATATTCCTTTTTTTATTTTAGTTTGCTCATCTATTTCTTTGTTTGTCAGCATTTATAAATAATTATGAGTTTTTATAATTTTTTATTATCCGCTACCAATGTAAATTTAACAGCGAGTAACTATCCAATTTCTTATGAATTGGTATTTTTTTAAGAATTATTCTTCCTGCTACTAAATTTTTTGAAAATGAAAGCATTATAAACTAATTATCTGGTATTATCTCTATTTATTTATTTATTATTTATCTTTGTTCGATTTTCAAAATTTTCGTTTCAGAGTTCTTGATAATATGGAAATCAAAATTTATTTCAAAATAGTTTTTATTATAAATGAAAACTTAGATCACAATAATAACTTAGAGCAAATCAACTGATTTATTTTCTTTTTCTGTGTAATAAAAATCGATTTATCTGCATCACACCAACAGATAAAGACACACATAATATAATTCTGTCATAATAATATATGACTAAATTTTATTTTCTTAAAATCTATGATTTAACTTGAAAATCTTTGTGACTATTTTTTTAATCTTTGTTTCTATATCATTATGTTGCAACGATTAGGTTGTAGAGGATGTAACAAAATTATTTTCTTAGTCTTTTTTCTCTGTAGATGTGAAACTTTCAAAATATCAACTAAATTCATGTTGTTATTTCATTTGATTTAATTAGTATATTGTGACTATTTATTGTTTTTTACAATTTATGTAATAAATTTTTTTATATGAAATATTGGGAATTTATCTCTCCATGCAACGTACCGGTTAAATATTAATTTATCAATATTTTAATTTAACGAAGATAATAATGAATTTTAGAGAAAATTTTGTGAACAAAGAGATATGAAATCCACAAGAAGAAAATAAACTTTTTTAGGATGTCACACATATATGGTCTCTATTTTTATTAAAAGTCTAAGATCCCTTGTATTTCTTTAAAAATATATCCCTATTTAATATTTTGATTATAACTATTAATTTTGATTTTTGCTCATAAAAATGGTACGTCAGGTTACTTTCTCATGAGTATGAAAATTTTTATTTGAACAGGTATCCAGTGAATACATGTATGTACATGCCCGATACGTATTATTAGACTGTTAACTAATAATATGAAATAAGTTAGATGGATTGAATCCGATAAACACGTCTTTGTCCAATATTTTATAGGGCGGGTCAAGATAAGTCGGGTCATGGGACGGGATGGAACGCCACCATAACACACAAAAGGACTCATGAATTTTTCTCCCTTTCAATTAATGTTATGTGCAACGCATTATTAATTGATGGACATAGAATAAATCAAAACCTTTATTTAGAATTTTAAAGTTCCCAACATTAACTAATATAATAACATGATTCTTTCAATTTGATAGAAAAATCCTTTAAAAAAATAATATAATAAAAAATAAAAATAAATTGCCACAAATTTATAGGTCGATCGGTCAAATTGTCGTATCTAATCATCTCTACACATTTTTAGAATTAAATTTATTAAAAAAAAGAAAGAAAATACTTGGCGGGTCATTGGTCTATGGGGCTGGTCGAACCTGACCCGCACCCATCTTGGATCCACTATAGGGTAGATAATATTACCTCATATCCGTCCTTTTGCTCTCATTAAGCGTGGCGGGTCAATCATATTAGGGGTAGGTTCTCACAAGTTTCTGGGTTGATGTTTCAAATTATCATCACTAATTACTTAACTGCTAATTATTATAAATTTATATATGTTGGACATGTAAATTTACACGTCGTGTTTGGAGGAGACTAGAATTATGAACTCAAGTATTTTACTATAAATATCCTATAGTGAATTGTAATTCTCATATCAATTCGTAATTTTATACAATACAACTGGTATATTATATTTTATTTATGACATGATGTCCACACTCATATGTCAATTTTGATATAAACGTACATTATAAACTCTACTCGTGCAAGACACAGGTGAAAAAATCTAGTGTGTTTTTAATTTACTACCTACTCGAAAAGTAATTATTTATATTAATTTTCTATGAAGTTAACGAGGGTTACGTTTATAAAGTTTATCTACAGATTTGCTAAATAAATAATAAACTCCATTGTTTTGTACAAGTGTGGAAAAATGATAGAATCTGTGTTTGCTTTTGTAGAAAAATTAATTATTTATAAGATAAACATTGGTAAAAACTTTTTTTTTTTTAATTTAAACAAGTACTGCCTATTTTTTTTATACATTTGGGGAGAATATAAGGGAGGGATATTATTATAGACTCTAATTCAGAACGTTGCTCAGATAAGGAGTACTTTTTAATACTTAAACTATCACTATTTGTCTAATATTGTATATGTATCCATGTCGAAAATAATTCTCTTAGTGACGGTCAAGAATAAATAAATAACTCTCTTATTTAAGATATATTATTGTTATTATTATTAAGTTAAGCAAACTACACATCCATTTTTTGGGGGGGGGGGGGGAGGGATCCTAAAATAAATGAGTTAAGCCAAACCCTAAGTGGTCTAATGGCATTCGAATGGTTTTTCCACATCCTAAGTTTAGAGTTCAATTCCCCTTCTTAATATTCCCCTTGTAATATTGAGGGAAAAAATTTTTTTTGATTCAAATAAATTTCACCAATGAAATTTTTGAAATTTATGATATTGAATACTACAATACAAAATCCTATGTTTGGTACTCATACTTTAATTCATCCCAAACAAACCCGGGAACACATAACAAAATTGAAATATTGGCGACTAAAGTTGCACAAGTATTATGTTATGACCTAAATTTTTAAATCGTTAATATGTCAAGGACTCCAGATATAATTTTTTGATTATATTATTATACAATGGAGAATAATAGATGTGTCATCGTCAAAGAATTGGGGGGCATAAATTGAAAAAGAAAACCGAGATGTTACGTTTTTTTCTTTTTCTTTTAAACTATATTGTTATTATTATTGCTTATTATAAGGTACGGGTCGCACGGAAGCATGTGGCTTCTGTTCATCAAGCGATTAATAATATCGTACGTCAATGTCATCAAAGAGAGATAACTAGCATCGTACGGGACTATTTGTTATTAGAAAATATTTTTTTTTCCTTTCGTTATTAGATGATGATACATGTCAATTTTAAAATTTTAATGGTCGAACTGTGCAGGTTTTACGGTACATTTACAGATTTACTTGACTAGAAAATAAAATAAATAAACACAATTTTTTTTTTTAATTGAGCAAGTATTATTTTGGCGACGAAATCATCATGCATCTTATTTATAAATGACGCATGTTATTTGTACACACACCTTCAATGGTTATTCTTTCAAGGAAAATAGTGTCAAAAACATTTAAGTAAATATAATAGGGACGTGTACAAGTAGCATTTTTTAAGAACAAACACAATATTGACAACTAAGTATGTTTTTTTTTTTTTTGAAGCAAACTAAGTATGTTAGTTATTTATATCAAATAAACATATCTCTATAATATATATATATATACATATAAAGGCATTTAAGTTGCCTTCTTATTTTTCCTTCCT
Source organism: Nyctanthes arbor-tristis (assembly GCA_963692815.1). Lineage (NCBI taxonomy): Eukaryota > Viridiplantae > Streptophyta > Magnoliopsida > Lamiales > Oleaceae > Nyctanthes > Nyctanthes arbor-tristis. The sequence continues at coordinate 13,048 of CAVNYN010275689.1, read as the reverse complement.
ATTTCAGTGCTGTAACTGTCGTGGTCAGTCTTTTGCGGTACCTTTTGTGATGTGACCGCACTGCCTCCCGCCACAGCTTATTTGATTTCTGAGTTGAGTGCACTGTTTTCCTGAGCCCAAAATTAAATATCTTATATAGAAAAAAACTTTTAACTATAATTGGGTTGAAATCAATAGTTAGGCCAATAAAAATTATGTTAAATGCATTCTAACTTCCACTTTTATATAGACTCAGCTGAATAATACTATATTCTTAATCCGATGTGGGATTTCATCCGCCGTAAATCACATACCTTTCCTTTTAATTTTATAAAGTACACCCTCAGCCGTTATTTGCTATTAACCTAATGTGGGACATAATTCAATTATCTTTGGAAATTGAATTTCTAACATCCAATTGTGTAACACTCAAACTTTTTCTATTTTATTATGTAATCAGATGTGAGAATCTGTACATTCTAATATGCACATATTATTATATATTTGTACATATTATTATATATATTTGTTTTAAAATGACACTGATATTAGATTTGGGTTTATTAGTTATTACATGGATATCTTTTCATTAGACAATATTATATTCTTAATTCAATGTGGGATTTCATCCTCCTTAAATCATATATCTTCTATTTTAATTTTATAAAGTACACCCTCAACCGTTATTTGTTATCAACCCGATATGGGACACGATTAAATTCTCTTTGGAAATTGAATTTTTAATATCCATTTTTATAACACTCAACCTTTTTTCTATTTTGTTATGTAATCCGATGTGGAAATCTGTATATCCTAATATGCACATATTATTATATATATTTGTTTTAAAATGACACTCATATTAGATTTGTGTTTATTAGTTATTACATAGATATTTCTTCGTTAGACAATTTGTAAAATTTTCAACCACACCTCTAAAAAAATAAAAAAAATAAATACGACCGCCCTGAGAAAAATTCCTGGCTCTTCCCCTGTTTTTCCCCCAATTTTCGCTACAAATTCCCTTCTCTTTCTTCCCATCTTTTCCTTTCGAGTGCCTAAGGAATCTTATTTCCTAATCTACTGTTCTAATTATTAATTCTTTTCGTGCTTTTGATTATTTCCTAATCCGCTGTTCTAAAATCTCTACCATACGCATTTTATTTCCCTGAATCAACGCTAAAATCTCTGTGATAATGCATCTTGATTTCCTAAATCAATGTTAAATCTTGACGATTTATTTTCTTAGACAAATGGGAGTTTATATGGACTTGGACTGATTTCAGGGTTCGATTGGTTGAGAATTTAGTCTAGAGGCTGTGGTGGATTTAAAAATTTGGTCTAAATACTTAAAGTGAATAGATCGGAAGATATTAGACAAGTAAAAGAATACTGGAATTGTGAAAAATTTTGTTGGATTATCCATTTTTAAAAAATTCGGTCGTTTGAATTAAAATTTTCAATAAATCTCTTAACTATTTATTTTTTTGAATTATCTTTACTATATCAATTCAATATATGGCACAATCTCTCTTATTTATAATGTATATCTATTAGTTCATAAGAAATTTCATATCTTATTTTGTATGGATATTATATTGCCATCGCTTTAGTTGACTGATACAAACTAAGGTATGTTAGTTTTATCTATCTCGAATTAGAGTCATACTCTTTACTTCAAATATTTTTCCTAAGCACATGTATTCTGTATTTGTGGATTCTTTATATTAGTTTGACACCTTTATTTTAACAAAGGACATGAATATGCCTATTACAATTTCTGTTATATAAATCTAATCTAATATTATTGTTGTTTCAAGTTTCCACGGATATAGTCGTTCTTAGTTGGGGGAAGTTTTCGTGTGACTCATATAGTGACAATCATGCTGAACAGGTGAGGATTGAAGTCCTGTTTTTTTTCCTCTTAAATTACATAGAAAATTTTTGATGTAATATTTGGTATCCATGTTTTGTGTTGCTTTGAAAGTATATGTTTGAAAGTTTCAAAGTGTTGTTGGCTAATTTTTATGTTTTATGCAATTATGGCGTGATAGAAAATAAAATAAAAAAACTTATAAGGAAGCACTAGAGGTTTTTAGGTATGATTGGTGGTGTTTCGCAATCAAAGTTGTAATCTTTTGAAACCTAAATCACTCATTTATAATAATTATTATTATTGCTTCCTTATCTTTTACAAGGAGATATGAACAGAGAATTCATTTAGGTTCTCAGAAAGTTAGAGAATACAGGATTTGGATACAACTTGCTTGAGGGCAACGTGTTAGACTGAATTTCTTACCATTGGAGCATATAGTATTTAAGCTTTTACACTTTTTTTTGAATGACATGGCCTTCAACGAAGAGCAATCATGAGGATTGATTACCCAAAATCTAAAGCTTTAATTTATTTTGAGGGATCAATAAAAGACTCACTTTTAAATTGGGTTCTTATTGAAATTTAGATCCAACTAATGTGTCGGTAGCTTTTCAAAATATCCACTGAAATTTTTGTTATTTTTGAATAAATTTCTTATTTTTGCCTTTATTACTTCTTTTTTGGTAATAATATAATGTACATAATCGGTTTTATATATATTTTAAGTTTTTTTAGTGAGTTGTATATAAATATTTTATAGACATCGTAAATATTATTTGTATATAGGTTGTTGGGTATTATTATAGGCTTAATTAGAGCATGTTCGTTAGGTTCACATATATGATAAAAAATGTGTTTATAAATTGACCTAAATTATTATATTACTATGTCAGAAAAATATTCACTAGAAAAATGAAAGATAAAATGACTTGGTGCTAAATGTTTTTGTTTAATCCCTTGAGAAAAATTGAGAAATTACAAATGCATCATAACAATATTAGCTTTTGTTAACTTCCTCTCATATTTAGCAATCGATTAACCCACTTAATAATTAAATAAACAGTGACATAGTCAATGGATTTTAAGATTCCACAATATACCGAAATAATAGGGAAAATCTTTATTAAGATACTATATGGTCAAGTCATACCATATGATATTAGATCTAGACTAATTATTTGACACAAGCCTATATCATCAAGTTGAGATCAATATATTAGAGATTATTCATTTTGAAAGTACAGTGGAATATATATTGGATTCTTTTTTATTTTTAAATATTCATTACTTGATGGTCTATTCCATTTTTACTTATCATTTTTAGAATGACTTCCCGTACAACTCACGGGTGCAGTACTAGTTATTATTTATTCAAATAGTACTATATATGTTTTTTCTATGCCGATAATAATCTCATTAAGAGTGTATTTGATTATCAAAGATTTTCCATAAAAAATGAGGTTTTCCATCTTTTAGTCACGTGACCACATTTTTCTTAAAAACAAGGAAAATATTTTCCTATAGAGTATAAGTTTTTTGTTTTCTAGGTAATTCACACTTTTTCATGAGAATTTTACTTTCAATCAAACGTTTTATAATTTATTTTCAATTGAATTCAATTACTAGCACTTCAATTAACGAGAAAATATTTTCTTTTCAGATAAATTCAATGCTTGTAATCAAATGCACCATAAGTGTTGTATTCAAGCAATGGTAGAGCCAGACATTATTAGAGAAGTTGGCTAAAAAAGTGAACCGTATAATACACACGACTTAATTACCATATATTTATATATATGTATATATATATATAGACACACACACACACAAAAGCAAAAAAAAAAATCCCAATTTAGCGGCCCAAACCCACCATGGCCCCTGAATTTTTTATAGAGTCCATTAGACGCTTATGGCATCCAATAGAATATGTGGCAGGATTTCATTGGACACACTAGGCGAATCTCCTAGTGTGTCCAATGAGATCCTGTCAACTAATCCATTAGACACTATAAAATAAGAGTCGATTCCCCTAGTGTGTTTAATAAGATCCTGTCAACTAATCTATTAGATACTATAAAATAGTATTTAATAGACTCCATAGAAGAACAGCTATGACCCTCTAGCTACGCCATTGTATTCAAGTAGTAGTATATATTAGAATTTGTTTTACCCAAGTAGATAACCTCATCCTATTTGAGTCAACTATATTGACTATACAAAAAAGTAAAAAAAAAATAATAATAATCAGTGTTATCTAAGTTAGCGACTTGAAAACCACCGCCTTCCATGAAGGCTCATGGTTCGTTTTCTGTGGTTTAATATTTTTTTTTACTGACTCTTTGATAGAAAGTGATTTGAAATGTGTGGTGAAAAAGTTGAGAGAAATGATAGGGAAATGTAAAGAATTAATTTTTTAGATAATATGCGGTTACTATTGATTTGATTTGTTGAAAAATTTATTGAAAAAAAAAGCTATGGAGAACGAGCCCGAGTACGCCAAAATAAACTAGTTGAGCCTTGTGATGCCAAAATCAACTCTATTCGAGTATGTTTAAATGCGCTTTTTAGAATACAACACACATGATATAACATTAGGAATATATATTATTAATAAACAGGAAAAATGTATTACACCATGAGTTTATTTTCGTAAAAGAACTAATTTTGATTTTATAGTAGGACTATATAATAATAATATAGAATAATTATATTTCAACAAAAGAGAGGACAAAAAATTTGACAAAAATATATGTGTCTCTCCGGAATTATTTGTGGCTCATATGGTTACTCTATATATATATATATATAAGAGAAGTGTCACTTTTCTCACTCATTTTCTGACTCTGTAAAATTTCTGACTCTGTAAGATTTCTAGTGATATCATTTAATTCCCTTTTTTTGTATTTTTTATCTCTTTTTTTTGAAAATTGTTATGCTAATTTATTAAATGATATTCATTTTTCCATTTATTAACTCATATCCAATCATCAATTTACAGTATTTTCTTTAGCCAACTATTTTGAATTAGGGCTCTGTCACTTATCAAATCGAATATGAAATTAATTGGGAGTTCTATTTCAAAAAAACAAATAGTAATCTTTATCATTTGAAAACACATGCATAGTACGTCTCTAAATGAATAAATTTCTAAAAATATGTAACCTTATTGTAAATTTCAAATTTTAATGATTTTTGAAGAAATTTTTATATAGTTATTGTAGTACAATAATAAAATTTGATTTTCTTAAAATTATAGTACTCCAATTTACCGATTCTATAATTAATATAAATTGGAATTTTTTGAAAATTTCACTTTGTCATTTTAAATATGGTCTTACTGTATTTGGAGTTGGATTATTTATTTGAAAGATAGACCACAAGTTGATACAATTGTACTGTAATAGTTGTTCAATAATTTTTAAACATTTTACTTTTATTGAATCACCTCAATTAATTTTTATTTATACATACATAATTAATTGGTACTGTAATTCAAACAAATGCTATATTGGTTAGATTTCTCACATTTTAGACAGAAAGTCCTGGGTTGGAACACATCTGCCCCTCCCCTATACCTAGTGTTTCAAAAAAAAAAGAATTAACTGGTGCAAAAAGTGTTACTAACAAAAAAATTCAAATATAATAGAATGGTTATAAAAATTTATGTCTCATAATGCTAATATATGACTCAACTAGCTGTATTAATAATTTATATTAAATTTTTGTATAAAAATTCATTGACATTTATTCTTAGAGTAATTATATGGAGACATGTTTATACATAAATAACTGATATTTGTCTCCTCCCTTCCCCTATATCCAATGTATTAAAAAAAGAAAAGAATTAACTGGTGTAAAAAGTGTTACCGATAAATAAATCAAAATATGATAAAATATTTATAAAAATTTATATCTCATAATTTTTATAAAAAAATTCATTGACATTTGTTGTTAGAGTAATTCTAAGTAGACATGTTTATATGATATGAATAACTGATTTTTGTTAATTGGCAAATATGAATTGGTTGTTTGTGTACAAGTGGTGAATTTAAAGTCCCACAATCATCTAATATATGGTTGATAACTAAAAATGTCACTTTTTCATGCCATATGAATATGTCTCCCTAGAATTACTACGGTTAATATTAATTTTAGATCTCGTACAACACATGTGTGAGAATTATAATTAATTTAAAAGTAATTCGATTTTTTGAAAAATAAGTCTTGCTAAGTGTTAATGTTGTTTATATCCCTCTTTATTTAAATCACACAACTCAATTATAATAATAATGAAATAAGTCTGGTTATATGTCAATTTTATTTCTATTCCTCTTTATTTAAATCGTACAACTCAATAATATAATAAAATATTATATAAATACGAAGAGTGACAATCTTATATTCTTGGCATTGATTTGATTTGATTTTGTGGAATTCGGGGTTCTTCAATTCAATGATGGGTTGCCAGCTTGCCATTACGCGGCAAATTGCCTATGATTTCTTTCTCTCTCTTTTTTTTGCTCACCTAAGTCCCAACCTTTTATAAATATGCACAATAAGTCCCTCTTGTCACTATTCCCTCAACTTTTCATAGAAATTGACTATTATACCCTTTAACCATTTAATTTTAAAAACAAAATATTTAAAAAAAAAAAAAAAAATACCCACCCCTTCCCCTCCCAAGAGGGCCACCGGAAATGACTGACGGTAGGTGGGTGGGTGGGTTTCTTTTAAATTTTTTTATTTTTTTAATATTTTTAAATGTTTTATTTTTAAAGTTAAAAGGGTAAAGGGTATGGTATAATCATTATTTTATATGAAAAGTTGAGGGAATAGTGACAAGAGAGACCTATTGTGAGTATTTATGAAAGGTTGGGGACCTAATAGAGTGAAAAAAAGGTTAAAAACCTATCCGATTCTTAATCAAAGGTTAGGGACCTTTTGTGAAATTAACCCTTTGTTTTATTCGTTCATGTCAGGTTCGCAGCCGCGACAATGGTGAATGATTTTCACGAATAAATTCGATTGACTAATAATAATCTTAAATCAAACTCGGTTGTCTCTCACCGGCCAAAAAGGAAAATGAAAATATTCTAATTTTATTTATAATTTTTTTATTTTATATATTTATATAAAATATATATACAATTTCATCTGAGACAATTAGAAACTATTTCCCGCCTAAAACTCTATCTGACACAATTGCTTAAAATGTCATATCACACCACCTATCACTTTTAATAAAAAATAATTATTATAAATATAATAGGAAATGATTAAACTCATGACCTCCATGTTCAGAGTAACATGCTTTTAAACCATTATGCCAACTCCTTTGTTTGTTAATAATTTTCATTTATATATTCCTATTCTCTTGTGTTTTTACTCAAAGAAAATATTAAATTGTTAATAATTATTTTTCTGTAGCGTCTCCAAATTTATAAACATACGAAATTAGATTTTTGAAATAAATAAAGAATTAATTTAATTAATGTTATAATTTCATATGAAAAATAGAATCGACAAAAGGCATTTCCCGATCCGGTTGGATTCCTGAATAAATATGAATGTGAATATTTTTCTTTCTCTTTTATTTGAATATTAATTAACTTCCTCTAATATTGATTAACCCAATTGAGAAGAAGATTATTATTTTGTATTGTTATCTTCAAGTTTTTGTTCTAGATTCAAAAATTCCTACAAAAATCACGCTTTGTTTTTCCTATAGTTACGAAATGAATAAATTGTAGTGTGTAAAATGTTTATCCCTTTAAAGAAAAATAGTCGTACTTATTAACATTTATAGCGGAAAATATTAAGAAAAAATTACAATTATAATTTTTAATTAATCTAACCTAACGATATATACGTTTAATTAATTAAATATTCAGTTTAAGTAAGACTATTTATTAAAAAAATAAAAGTTCTTAAATGAATTTTATTATCCAATGAATATGTGCTATCAAGTAAGTTCCTCATTTGGATGCAAAAAAAAAAGTAAGTTTTTGATTCATATTTATTTCAAGTTCCTTATCCATATTTATTTCTATTGTTTTATTATTATTTGACAAATACAGGTTATCAATTATATTTCTTATTCATATTAATTAATTCTCATTGTTTTATGAATTACAAACTACAAATTTTTTACTAAAAAAATTATAATCTACAAAGATTTTAATGACATAGACACTTATCCATCATTTTATAATCAAATTTATATATAATTTAAACAACTAAATGATGATAAATATGTGTTAGTCATTAAATTAAATAGTGAATTTTATTTCAAAAAATTGAATGGATCAAGTAAAAAAGAATAAAAATTGAAAAAAATTAAGAATCACGAGTTACTGCTATAGGAAATAAAATGTCGAAAAAACCTTTGAAAAAGACCTTATTAACAGACTTTTTAACTAGAAAACTGCGGTACAAAGATGCCGCAGACTAATTTGCTTATTTATATATATACAACTTTTTAAAGATTATATTTGTTATTTCCTAAACTAAAATAGCAACGTGATATTATACATGGTATTTGTATAAAATAAAATAAAGTATCACCCGATTAAAAATGTATGTGAGGAAACGATATATTATTCTGTTAAAATGGTAAGTCGGGAAGTTACTTTCTTATGATTATAAAAAATTTTATGTGAATGGTATCGAGTGAATACGGGTATGTACATACTCATACGTATTACTAAACTGTTAACTAATTATATTAAATAAGTTAGATGATATAAACGTAAAATATAGTAAAACATTAATCGAGTACATAAACGAGTAACTATTAATATATTATTAATAAAATATTAATTTAACGTGTCAAATATTAACTCAAAATTGTATATTTACTGCTTTTGTTATGCAAATTCAATAGCACGTATTTGTTCAATATTTTATTGTTCATTATTATAGAATTTTTTTTTAAATTAGTATTTCCATACAATACATGTGCGAGATGCTAGACTCATAGTTACTATAATTGATTGTGATTTGATCATTTGATTGATAATTATTACAACTTTATATATGTTGGACCTGCGAACTTGAATGACGTATTTGGAGGGAACCTAAAATTATAGACTCAGTTAAGCAACAAAATTTATGCTCAATACTCAAACATGTTACTACAAATATCCAGTGGTGATTTATGATTCGCATATCAATTCGTAATTCTAGAAAGTGCAACTGGTATATTGTACTTTATTTATGACATGTTGTTTAAAAAACAACCTTCTACGTTAATTTTGATACAAATGTACACTATAAATCTAACGATTGTCATTATAAAATAATGTTACTTTTTTAAAGATTATATTTATTATTTGTTAGACTAAAATAACAATGTAATATTATGGGTGCTTGTATAGAATAAAACGAAGTATCACCCAGTTAAAAAGGTATGTGGAGAAATAAGGTATTATCCTGTTAAAAGGGGTATACCGATTATACTTTCTTATATAGGTATGTACATGACATGTCCGATACATATTATAGACTGTTAACTAATTATATTGAATAAGTTAAATGATCTAAAAGTAAAGCATTAATCGAGTACGTAAAAATGTAACTATTAATATGTTATTAATAAAGTATTAATTTAACGCTTCAAGTACTAAATCAAAATTATTTATTTATTGATTTTGTTATGAAAATCCGATGACACGTATCTGTACAACGCATGGGTGAGACTTCTTTCGATTCTACTATTGGCAATGACATTGGTTTTGTATGATATTTTTAGGTATTTTGCATCCCGTCTTTTAAGAGACTTCGTTTGTTGTAATTAGTGATAGTTATACTTTATTTTCATTTTCAACTTTTCATCTAAGGTAAGCACGTGTACAATTTGAAATATGATATTATTTACTTTTACAATACCACAATGCAATCACACATAATAAAATGGGCGGTGCCACATGAATTTTTTTGGGTTTTTCTATATAAGTTCAATCCAATTAACTACATTATCTTTTAATATTCTTACTAGCTGTTTTCACAACCCGAATTTTGTTATCAAAATTTATTGTCAAGGTGAATTATATGAATCTCTTTTATTTTATCAATTATTTAAGATACTTTTTTTGTTTCCGTTATCACTAAGGGAAAAAACATAAATTATGACAACATTAATTGTATCGAATGTCACTAAATTTTTACCTTACTTGTAAATGGATAAATGATATTTAGCTGTCAATAATTAGATCAGAAACTTTAATTTAATTGGAATTAGGTCTCTCCACTTTAATTATGAAAAATTATATCACCAAAGTTATACGTAATTACAAGAAGGTCACTTTGTTAACGCTATATTATTACCTTATCATCATCAAATTATAGTATCAAATAATAAGAAAATTATTACTTTAAATGATACATTTTACTGAAGAGGAAAAGTAGAAGAATAATTTTAAGGTTCACAAAGCATTTAACGTCTATCTTATTTAACCGATTGCCATCCATTGCAGAGATGGTCATGCTATCATTTCGTCACATTCTAAGAACAACTTCCACTGAAAATCTTTATAAATCCGAATTCTTGAATGCGATACGATACTCTAGAATTTTTGGTCATAAGTTGAAGTTAAAGATCAATATTCCTAGTATATTGTTATGGAATTTTTACCATTGGACTACATTGCACAGTGCGCGCGAAACTTTTAATCTCAAGATATGGAGATCGCATCATTTAGGTAAAAACTCTATTTAGATCAGATGCAGGTAACAAATTTTTTATTGTGAGAAAGACTCTGATACCATTTGATCCAAGACTTCTTTTTACAATACAAATTACATTTGTAAATGTCATAATTTTTATATTCTTTTATGATATCAAGTATCTCAATTTTTGTTAAACTACTTTTGATGTATAACTTTTTCACTAGATCTCTATACGTGCATCGCAGGGATAAAAAATCTAGTAAATTTATTATTTAGCTTGTGATGGCCATCGTCTTATAAATATATATATATATATATATATATTTTTGGTATATATATATATATATATTGGTCTGATCTTATTTAGTCCTGATCAGGTGTCTAGCGCCGTTACAGCGTCAGATGATGTGTCGTCCACATACACATACACGCGATCAGTTTCTTCCACGAAACACACGTGTATGAACGACACGTCGAAGTTTAAATCAAAATCGTGGCTGCATTAATTCATATTGCGCATATCAAGGCAAAATCTAAATCATCTTTCACGAAGGAGATATTGTTGCTCATAAAAATGCAAGTCGCGAAAACAATACGAAGTGATCAATAAGCTCCATTCCAATTTTCCGTCATAGCAAGTGGCCTCCCTGCTAGTTCCTCTATTTCGACTCGATTAGACCGAACCTTAGAATTATGATTTGCTTTAGCATGATTTGATAATTAGTATTGTAGGGAGTAAATTGAAAAGGTTCTTTCCCATTTCAACATGCCAGACATTTTGCATGGTTCAGACACCTTATCTAGTACGTTAATGTAAACAATGTAGCATAGTTAATCTTGATTAAGCCTCCTTGATTTCACCTTTACACACATTTAAGCAAATCAGACTTCTAACCATGTGCTTCTTGTTGATTTTATCCTACAAGTAGACGGATCGTTAACAATTGATATAGTGATGAATATTGTCGAATCCCCGAGAATTGAATATACTAAGTTTCACTTTAGTTAATCTCAACTTTAAATAAAAACATACAGTAAGATTTGATAAGTAATTTTAAGGGGAAAATAAAATATAGATAATAAAATAAATAAAATTATTCACAAATATTAATACACAAAAGTACTAGAATTCCTGAATCCACGCCATTCACATGATTAATTCTTATTACTTAGGGTTGAAAATCAATAATCTCAATTTATTCAGAAGCCTCTCTTAATGGTCAACCAAATCTATACATATACATGAGATTAGTTATCTCTAATTAACCTTAGAATATATGGTATGCATTAATCCACTATGATTATATTTTAGTGATTTCATATCACAAAATAGTATTTCTATCTATTATAGAACCCTATGTCGTTCATTACCATGTGCTAAACTCATGAAGAATCTCTCAAAATGACATGAATCACAAAACTCAATTTAATAGTGATCAAACATTAAATTGGAATAAGCGCATAATGAACAATCAACTCAAAAAATAATCTTATAACAAGAACAAGTACTTTAAATTAATCATAAAAATGGGGTTTCGTTATTAACCCTAACACAAAACAATTAGCCTAACATCATACGAGAAAGAAAGCAACTATAAAATTTGGAATTCAAAACCAGTAGGAGATGAATCCACGATGAATTTGATGTCACTTCTTTCCCTTAACCGCACCCACGCCCCAGCTTTTTGTTGGGAATTAATGTAAATTCCCCGATTACGCCCGCAGGACCGTTGTTCAAGGAATTTAATTGAGACAAGAAAAATAAAAGACGAAGACGAATTTAACGAACTATCAAACTTTTCCACTATATGATTAAAGTCGCTACAACCATACAAAATTTTCACTCGCCAAAACCCATCCTCCAAGTATTACAAGAAAAATATAACAAGCTTTACCGCATCTACCAATTTCTACCATTTGCCTAACCAGCAAACAATACAAGAAATCTCAAGACGCTAGTCTACTATTTTTCTTCACAAGACTCTCTGACCCGACCCAAGTGACGCCGAGAAAATCACCCCTAGTTTTACCACACCTAATTTTCTTCCCTTCTAACAAACCACAAAAAGTTACAAGAAAACTCTCAAGGTGCTAGACTCACCAATTTTTCCCTCAACTCGCTTATACCACTTGTGTATAAAAGAAGAAGAAAACATCTCTATTTATAGACTTTATTTCCTTGGAAGACAAGACAATCCTTCTATGATTTGGATTCATTTTCCTTCTAGGATTCTTCTTCTTTCTCTTTCATTTTCCTTTTCAACTTTAGATTATTTTTTGCAACAAACCCAACACTTTTTCCTTCTCCCTGTCGGCTCTCACGTTTTTTTCACCACCTTCCCCCCACGGCTCTCCTCCTCTTTCATTTTTAAAACTGCATCCAACTCTTCATGGGCTTAAAAGCCCATCTTTCACTCATTCATGAATTATTTTATTTTATTTATTTTTTCTTTCTTCAATCATTAATTGCACAACCATCCTTTGACTTTGTTTCTTTTCCTACTTGGTCCATAATTTCTAAAAGCC
>CAVNYN010275687.1:0-13570 GCA_963692815.1 Nyctanthes arbor-tristis | reverse complement strand
GTCAAGGAAGTTTGTGATATGTGAAACAATGATTGTGGCCGTAAATGGATATCAAATCAACAAACAGTAACTCTCTCTATAGAAGCATATATTTGCAGGGGAAAGGATAAGTTTAGATGTGCAGTTATCAGATTATCAATCAATGGTCGAAAAGATCATCAAACTACAAGGGAATTCTAGTTCAGCCATGAAGCACCTAGGCCAATGCATATATTCAGTAGGAATGGGAAGGAATGACTTCAGCAACAACTATTTCATGCCAAAAATATATCTAGTCTCCTATGTACTCAATATTTCTATTCCGTTTTTTAATTTGTTACATCTTGTACTTTATCACGTATTGACCGCGTAAGTCAAAACATATTTCAAAACTTTCTCATAATAACTTGTTGAGTAATAATTCTAGTGAGACATGAATTTCTAACATGACATTTTTTTTCCATTCTGACATTACATGTGTTAGTTGGCTATCCTGCATTGGCCCGAAAATAACCAATATATATATATATATATAGGCTTGTGTATTAAGCATATCACTCGTTCTTCATACAGTTTTTCTATAAAACCCATAGAATCCAGTTGGCTGACTTGGCCTCCATCTCATGCCCGGGCCCCTCCGGGCCCCTCCTTTCCAGCCAGCACTATATATTTCCCCAAAAAATTGTTGCGGGCCCCACCCAAGTCAAAACCGCCTTTTTCATAGATCGGAACCCCAAATTTTAGACTTGAACCGCCACCAAAAAATCTGAGACCAGTCGCGAGAACACCCCCTCCTCCACTGGCGTCTACCATCTACCGCATCTCCGCGGGACAACACAAGACCGCTGGAGACCGGACAACCCCCAAAAATCAGATCACCATCTCAAGACACAGTACGCCTCTCATTCTCTGAGCTCAAAATCACGCAGGGCACCCCCTCACCGTCGAACGCCATCGCCGCTAGCCACTTTAGAGGGCTTACACAAGGAATTAATTATTTGAAGACTTCTAATTGTATATTTAGTCTCCCATGTACTCAACATTTCTATTCCGTTTTCTAATTTATCACATCTTGTATTTTATCACGTATTGATAACGTGAGTCAAAATATAATTTCAAAACTTTCTCATAGTAACTTGTTGAGTAATAATTCCAGTGAAGCGTGGATTTCTAACATAACATTTTTTTTTTCCATTCTGACATGAATTTCTGACATGATATGTGTTAATTGGCTATACTGAATTAGCTAATTAAATAATTATAAAAGGCCCAAAAATAACCAATATATATAGGGTGGTGTATTAAGCATATCACTCTTTCATATTAAATAAACACGTATACCTAAAATTATTGTAACACGTGCTCTTTAGAACACTTATAATACTCGTTGAGCCATCACCAGTGTCTTGTGCCATTCATTTGGGCTTTGACCCAATCCATTTCCAATACGCGCTTGAAAGTCTAGCTATAACTGTATATTCATCTATGTTTATGTAGGAGTACATTAGGTTGCTTATTATTTTTGTCCAACTTTTATTCGGACAATATTCATAAAATCTTGACTACGCTACTGATTGTACTATCATTAAATAAATGTTCTCTTCTTTGCTTCATAGCTACTGAAAATGTAATGATATTTTTTAGGATATAATATTAATATCATCATAGTTGAGCGTGTCATTATTTGATACGCATGTATGGTTTTTGCATTGAAAATATGGTTATCTGATGACCAAACTTCACAGAACCTTATCCGCTGCCGTGCATGGCAATTAATCCGTTGCATGTCCATCCGTTATAAAAATTTGAAGTCAGATTTGCCTGGTCCTTTTTGGTTTATCTATATTTTGAGTTATCCTTTTTTTCCGTTCCCTTCTTGTATCCATGCACAATTTAGGCACACACTTTCTTTTATGCAGGCGGGTGCCGATGTGAATTTGGCTGCTGGTGGAGAAAACTCTCTGCACATTGCTGCATTTGAAGGCTGCCCAGAAATCATTAACTACCTATTGCAAGCTGGAGCAAATCCTAATGGCATAAGCAATTTAGTATTTGAATATCATGAAGTAGGTTTTTGTTTTTTATGATTTCTTCTCGAGTTATTAATTAGAGATTATTTAAAACATTAGGGTTTTTATCAAGTGGAATATTGTTTTCCGATAAGTTAGAAAATACCATCACGCATCTCAAATATGCGAAACACATGCAATTACTGATCATTCATCTCATTTGCGATGAGTTTTTGAGAAAAAGAGTTTAGAGTTTTTTAGCATTCTATATACTGTGTTGGTCATTTTGCTGCCCTTATTGCTTTAACTTCGAACTGAGAGCATGATTTATGAAAGCTCCCATCATATCCTGTGTTGTGCTAGCTAGTTTTGATTTACATATTCTCTGATTTATCATTTCCACAGAACTGACTAGCTGATACATGATGCACGAGTTGTGGAAATGCAATTTCGATGCGTTTGATTATATGATGGTATGTGCAGCTGGTGTTACTTAATTTGCCATGTGTGATTAAAATCCCTCCCTACAGGATGACTGGAAGCCAAGGAAGCCAATAGAGGTGGCAGCTTTAGAAGGTAATAAGGAGGCAGTTGAGCTTCTTTTCCCCGTAACTACGCCAACTGATGATATTCAAGACCGGAATTCTTAGAGAGATGCAATCTAAAAATCGGAAAAAGGTATTCAGTTTATTATTTGCATTGGCTTAGTGTTCCCACAAGATATTAAACTGTTTTTGTTTTTATGTGGGTTTGAGGGGATGAAGAAGGCAGCAGATGCAGCAGCCAGCAGAGAACTCGTCAAGAAGAGATGCAAGCATCTGTGTGTTTTTAGCTTTGTTCCTTGGTAATAATTAACTCATGATCTGGCCTCTTCGCCCCCATGAAATTTATGCTCTAGGATGAATTACATCTGTTTAGTATATGAACCATGTTATTTGGACAAATGATAAAATAAAAATGTTGACAAAAGGGGTTCAAATTTATCTTACAATCCCTGCACACCAAACACAGGAGAGAGAAACTGAGTAGGGATAATAAGATAAATTTATACCTTTTTTGTCAACATTTTAGGCCAAGTAGAATTATTCTCAGTATATTGAATTACTATAGGTTGAATTAAAGTTTAGTATGAAATCAAATGTATAGTAAAAGTTAGACGGTTAGATGCTATCGTTTTGCTTTATCAACAAATTCCAGTCTAATTCCATATATCTCCACGTGAGTTTTTCCAGAAAACCCAGGATTGTTATCATGTCACTTATAAAGAAAAAAGGACATACCTAAATCTCATTTTTGATCGCAGGTGTAGTAAGTTGTGATCATGATTTGCATCGTAAACTGGAAAAAGGACGATCACTAACCAAGTTTATCGCCTGCATACTGTCACTCTCCATTCTCTCCTTTTCAATATATGTCGTTTCCTCAATCTCTTCAAACTCTGCCTTGTCATGTACTGAAATTTTAAGATAAAACCATACCTTACGACATTAAAGTCTTCGCCCTGGTGAAGACGGGTGAAATCCAGGTCTATGGAGGAGAAAAAGAGCAATTGTAGGGGAGAGAGATTTTTGACATGGTTAGTTGGCAATTCTAAATTGGTTGTTTATATGTAAATGATGGATTTGAAGATCCATACACAATCACCGGCGGAGCTAGGGGGCCATACCGGGCCCCAGCCCCCCCTAAATTGGAAAATTTTCTTGTTTAGTTTGTTTAAAAAAAAATTACATGTAAAGGTAATTTAGCTGTACGTAATATATGGCTCACCATTCCGGCCCAGTCCTCTAATAGCCCCTGGCTCCACCATTGTACACAATCAATACATGATGTCCAATTAAGCATTTCACTTTTTCATGTTAGAAAAACACGTCTCCATAGAATTACTGTCAGGAGAAAACATGATCTCCAACTAAGTATATCACTTTTTCATTTTAGAAAAATATGTCTCCTGAGAATTATTGAAGGGGAAAACACTAGGTTTTTTGTTGGAGTTTGAAAGCAGAACCAAGGAAAAACTGAACGAAGGCCCGGGGGGCCGGGGGGGGGTGAATTTTTTTGAACTATTGTGATCTAGGGAATCTATATAGATGAATTTTGCTTCGGAGCGATTCTCGTAATGAAGACCGATCAAATAATTGGTCAAAGTGGCCACAACTAATAACTTTTCTAAACCAATTTCCGAACACTTAAAAACTGTTAAACATCTATATATAACAGTTGAATTCATTCTTGAAACCATTGATGCTAGTACAGCAACTAAAGAAGCAACTGACAGTAAAATAACATGTATCCAGGGAAGTATTTTCTAGTACCACAAGAACACTAATAATTCTTCACAAATTATGAAAACAATAATCTAATGTAGCAACTTGTTACAGTTGAACTAAGCGTCGAATGTCCATAGGGTACGCGTCCGATGGCTTCTCTGCGCTGTATGATCTCCTCCCGACAATGGTATTTGCTGCCTCGCCCGGGTGAAATGCATCCCAAAATAGATACTCATTTCTGTTTTGGCATGGTGTTTGAAATGGAAGACATGTTATTTGCCCATTATTCCTCCCCACACCACAACACCCTGCATTTGTAACACGAAAACCTGCAAAACCAATTCCATTTCATGTCAAAAATCCACTCCATTCATATCAAGAAAGAGTTTTGAGCTTCCAAATTTTGATTCATTCGTACCAAAGGCTGATGGGTTGTCAATCAAATCCTGGAAAATTCCGTAGGCGTTTATGTAGATAAATTTTGCGTCCGGGCTATTGTTGTTGAACTCATCGACTAGTGCCTTAAGTTTGTTGTTGAATATTTGATTTGCGAGGTTAATTCTTTCTACACAAGTTGAGCCATCACCGCTGTTCTGTGCCAATGCATTTGGGCTACACCCAATTTGACCCACCCCATTCAAGACAAACTTTCTTGCTCCATAATTGTACAGAGTCTGGAGTCACGTGATTAAAAGTGGAAAGATGGTAAGATTTTTATTGCAGAATTAATGACCAGTAAATGGATCTTTTAGACTTGCATACCCGAAGTTGCTCCGTGTACTCTTGAATCAGAACATCAGCATATTGTTCCGGAGTGTACTGGTTTGCGGTCGAGTAGTAGAGAGGCATGAAATAGTTGTTAAGGTAATCGTTACTTCCAACTCCAATTGAGTATATACACTTGCTGAGATAATCTGCAGCTGAATCTTCGTCCCCGAGTATATTCACCACTTCTGATACCGTGTTTTTGTAGTTATTTACCTGCCCGGTAAAATCAATCCGGCCGCCCTACGATGATTTTGCAATCAAGATTAACATTTGAATTGAGAACTGCTACACACACAACTAGTTGTATAACTTTTTTAACAACTTGTACACACGGCATAAATCCTTGAATTCATGCACATATATCAAGATGCAAGATTTAAGGGGTAATACCATTTGTACACGAAGTTTAAAAAGTGTTGTGTTTTTTTTTTGGTTGGGATTTTATGCAGAAAATGTTTTTAGTTTTAACTTACTAATTGCTGACCAGTTTCTGATCTAATTCCAGCAGCTGCTGATGCATAGTTCACTCCTCTGAGTATGTCTTGGCCACGTGCAGCGGCGTATGGGGGAATGTAATTGTCAAATCCCAATAGCTCAGCTGTATACGTGCACATTACGTTTGATCAAGTCAATTCATCTTGTCTAACTATAACAGCTAAGTAATTTTTTAGATATAAACTGATTCAGTGGGACGAGAGAGGCCTTACCAACGACGTCGACCGTGGTTTTACCATTGGAGAATCTTCCAGTTGGTCCATCAGGATAATCAATCCCATAAGGTAAATAGTTTGCTTTGGCCAAGGATTGGATGTTATTGTTATTACCATTGTCCACCAATGAATCACCAAAAATGAAATAACATGGAACTTGGCGTTGGGCCGATACCAGCGCCACCACGGCCAACGTCACCATACACACTGCAAACCACCTCTGAGTCGGCCGACATCCCATTTTCCGACTAAGATAACGACCAAGCTCGACAATGGAAAGGTAACAGAATGTAAAGCCTAAAGGGCTGGTTTTGAGAGTGATGAAACTAAGTACGCATATATATACATTATATAGTTAAGGTTTAGGACAATGGGGCTATAGAGAGATCCTGTTTTTCTTGTTTGCAGTAGTTAGATGCATTGATTTCACGCGGACATTTTTGTGATTTCCAGAGTGGCCACTTGCTACGCAGGTTAATTAGTCTCTCTATCCATTAAAAAATTCCTCTGCTTTAATTTGAACACGAGTCGACGGCTATAGGCCACAATTTGCATAAACAAGTAACGGCGAGACTTGATCACAGGTTTTGTCTTCTCTGATACTATGTTTAAGCCATTAGACCCAGAGTTTGAAGCTATTAAGGCAACGGTCACACACCTCTTTTTTTTTTTTTTTTTACATTTTTCATATTCAGAAAAGATCATGGCAAATACGAAATGAATGCCACGTACAATAAGACTAAACTAGGAATGTCTATACCCTTTAATCAGTAATTGCAAATCAGTACATAATACATATAATTGATACCTACATTACTATAAGGCCGTTGATTCGAATCATTATTAGCCGACCTGAATTGAGTACTAGTTCTTTTCTAGTGTAAAAGGTCTTGTTTTTCTATCTCCATTTTAGTATCCAAAACTAGTTGGTTAGAAACTTGCTAGAATTGAGACAGAGTCGAACCTGTGCAAGCAAAATCACATCAAGGGCTAACGATTAAGACGGGAAAGATTGAATAATCAAGATCAGATGATTAATAAGCTCTTGTGGCCCTGTGGATTTCTGGGAAAGTTAAAGAATGTGCAATTTAATGCTTGGTAGCTATTGCAACTACTTGAGTTAATGCTTGGACCAAGTCTTTATTTTCCAGTGCATAGATGAACATAAAACACTGTTGATTTATGGCGAAATTATATTCAGGATTCCACCGACTCCCCCACAAGTCACATGGTTGAGAGAAGAAAATCAAATGCACTATATATTATGCATAATATTATTGTGCTCCATTCTCTTGCCGACAATGTCCGGACATAAATGTCATTACGAATTCGCGTTTGATTGAGTGTAAAACTATTTAACATTGGCGTTATTTCATGCATAAAAAAAGTTTAATCTGCGTACTTGGTACGAGTCCTTAATTAGATGACAAATGCACACATCCAAGTATCAAAGGCAAAAATGATGTTCTACCATCAGATGTATGGTGGGAGGAGAGAGGGACCGGTACAAAGGGAGCATAAACTACACCTCCAATGAAGAAAGAATATTAGATTGACAAAATAATAATGGCTAAATGAACCCTGGATGTACTAGACTTGCGTATATACACTAGAAAGGGAAATTTACTGAGCTTATTAACGGAATCACGTTGGTCTCTTTGTGTTTTAGTTTTGAGTTTTCTTTACAAAATTTTTACTTAATTAATTTTGAAAACGCCATTTTAAAAATATCAAAATAAATGAGCCCTTAATTTCTACCAAGGATATAAGATAAGAAGGATCAGAAGCTCCAAGATTTGACAGTCAAGAAATAAAACTTCAGCCACAACCAATTACAAAAGTCAACTAACACATTGAGTGTATAATAATAAAGGACCTTCATAATTTTAAATACGTAAAGTATAGCCAACTAGAATGAAAAGGAAATATTCAGAAAGGATAATGATAATCAATAAAATTGATTAAGATAGCATTTATTGAACATGTGATCTTGATAATGCTATTACTTTTTAATTTAAAAGGGCAGTTGAAGAAACGAGCGCTAGTAAACGCATATACTTGGCCCAGCTCTCAAGTGCGACTTTTTCTTCCATTCCATGGATGAGTCTCTATGGCTGATCGGTCTCATCGACTGTCGCGTCACAGACACAAAAAGTTGCTGGCATTGCTATGTAGCACTTATGATTTAAGTCATTTGATCTAAAAGATTAACTGACTTAAATTGATTAGCGTAGTTTATATCATCACCATCATCATCATTATCACTAGCGCGACCTTCACGTAGATGTAGCCGTGATTTTTATTTTTTTTGTGTCTGTAGCACTTATGATTTAAGTCATTTGATCTAAAAGATTAAACGATTAGATCGATTAGTGTAGTTCATATCATCACCATCATCATCATTATCACTAGCGCGACCTTCACGTAGATATAGCCGTGATTTTTTTTTCCTCCATCAAAATTACTATTTGTGTATTTCATTTGGGTTGGTGATGCAGTTTAAATTAGGGTCCGTTTGTTTTGTATTATA
Source organism: Nyctanthes arbor-tristis (assembly GCA_963692815.1). NCBI lineage: Eukaryota > Viridiplantae > Streptophyta > Magnoliopsida > Lamiales > Oleaceae > Nyctanthes > Nyctanthes arbor-tristis. Next base: position 5,307 of record CAVNYN010275687.1, on the reverse strand, counting down.
AATGAATTGGTTTATAATGCATTTTGAATTTCTGGGACACGTGACAAATTTTACAATTAACATCTCACACATTCATCACATCAAATAACAACTTTTCACTTTTCAACAAAATTTTACCAATCAAATTAAGTCATATGTCTCAAAAATTTAAATTTCAAAATCTATTATAAACCAATCCAATTATAAAAAATACCAAATGAACCCTTAATTACTAAACTTTCTTGCGTACCTAAAAGAACCCTTACCAAATTCCAGATGATCAACTTCCATTTTCATAATGCTCGCGGAGGTCTATGCTAACTTGCAACCATAAATATAACTTCTTTAGCACGTCCCGTTGGTTTGTGAAGTGACTTCAAACAAAATTGCGCATGATCATCGTGCTTGAAGCCCAACGACTCATAATGTTTACTTAACTCACTACGCTGAGTTAGGATGAGAATCGGGCTTCTGAGCTACCGGTGCTCACCAAAGTGGAAAAAGGATTAGGATATAGGCAAGGCACAGGGCGAGCCATAAGTTTGGATGACAAAATTTCACGAGCTCATTTCGATCCCACGACTTTTGAGTTTCAAGCAATCAAGTTTGTAAACTATGCACAACAACTCGTCACATCTGAAAGGGAAAGGTAAATTTTGATCTAGCTTTAATATGGCGCCAAATGTTAAAGAAACCACATGTGGTTTCTTCCGCTTATGGTGAATGGCGACAAACGTGCTACCGTAGTCCTATAGGCATATGTTTTCAAACCATCCTAATTCCTAGCCCTTAAGTTAAGGGCCTCATCCGAACCTAGAATTCAAGTTTCTAGACAGAAAACACAATTTCAGACTTCATTTTTTTCTGAGTTTTAATCCGGAGACATCGGGTGTCACTGTTACGAAGAGACTCGGTGTATCTCCATTAATTTATATGACCCCATATATTGGTCTATGAAATTAGTGAAAGAGAATGTGTCACATACAAAGAGTGTCTCTATTATGGAGACATTTGGTATCTTCATATCAAAATTGATTTTTTTTCTCCTCCATAAATAGAAAAAAAAATTAAAAAAGTTACTATGTCTTCAAAGCAAACACTAATTTTTGATGGATTCAAAAAAAGATAATAATAATAATAATAATTAAGTTTTAATTTAGGTGAAAAATGAAAGAAGAATATCTTCACGGGACCGAGAAGTATATTCCCATTTCCTTTTGTACATTTTTTTCCATAATATTCATTAAGTCCTTTTAATTTTTGTGAAAAATGAAAGGATAATATCTTTACAGAATCAAGGGAGTAATAATTTTTCTAATATAGCCATTTTCCATTTATTATTCCAGTTTAATTTTTTTATTCATTAATGTCAATGGATATTAAATAGGGCAAGTAGGAAAATTAAAAAAGTAATTAAGGTAGAAGAACTATAATTTGAAAAGGATAAAAAGAAATAATAGTCTATAGAAGTATTTATTTAGGGTTAATTGTATCAGAATTCAATGAACTTTCCCTCTACTTGTAAATAGGCCAGTAAATTTTAATTACTTATAATTAGATCATTAAACTTTAGTTTAACAGTAATCAGGTCATTCAATTTCAATTGCAAGTAATCATACCACTGAACTTTTATTTATTACAACAAAGTCACTCAATTAACACAAAATTGTTATTTTATCATCGAATTAAGTCTAAATAAATATATATTATTGAAGAGGAAAAAATTAAAGAATAATACGATGATTTACAAAAATCTCAACAATCAACATATATCCCGACACAGTAATTCTAAATAATCTTTAACTAATTGTCATTGTTGATGTCAAATTTTGCTTTCGACTCAACAAATAAGATTTATATTTGCGGAAAATTCGTGTTTGAATCAGTATGAGTGATAAAGCAGAGAAAGCCAAGGATGTTTGTGATAAATGGAAGACTATAATGTGTAGAAGGCAAGAAGAATGAGGTTTTGGGTGCTTTTCCATTTCTGTTTGCCTCTATTTATAGTATATATTTTCCCTTTGTCTAGAAGTGATGATTACAAACATTTAATGTGACCCCACATAAATGACATAAGCGTCTAATCGATTGATATTAGACCTTCACTTTTTGACCATCAGTTATCTGAATAGCATATGGGACAAGTAACCTCTACATTGCATTTAATACTGGGGTCCCGTCAACCGTAAAGGATAAGGTTCTTCACGTGGGCTCTTAAGCTTCTGCAGAGTTGGCATGCTCGTTACACTCGCTGGGTCACGGCTTTTGGCTAAGGCACCTGTGATATAGCTGGCGAGGTGCCTTTTTGTTTTGAGCCGCAGGAGTGAGAGAATAGGGCTGTCCTTAAGTTGCTAAATTAAGTCACTAGATCCTGTGGCCGCTGAGTCGTTAGGTCGTTGGGTTAGATGCGGCGCTCTAGGCTTGCTCTCAAGACCCAGTGATCGTTGACCTCCATTGACCTTTGACTTGTGTTGACTTTCTACGACCTAGTGGATACATTCATATTAACATGTGAACGTGAAATAATATGTTATCAACTTTTAATATATGTCGTCAGTATTAGTTAAATAGTCTTTCTATTTATTGAGTGACATAATTGTAATTAAATCAAAGTTTAGTAACTTAGGTGCCGTTAAATTAAAATTTAGTGATCTAATTACAAGTGAAGTATAAATGGAGTGAACTAATTGCTGATAATTAAAGTTTGGAGATCTAATTACAATTAGAGTGGAAGTTTGGTGATCTTTGGTACAAATAACCCATCTATTTTTCTATCTTTGTTTAGAAATGTTTTGAGTGTATATACTACTTTGGTGGCAGTCCATCTCAGCTTGCAGAATCTGCATGGCTGAAAAGTGGGAATTCCACAGCTCTCAAATTGGAAAGAATTTTTGATTTGCTATTCGTTTAACTCAAAAAATCACAAAATATTCAATTTTTGAGTTTCAAATTTGTTGTGGGTAACCCATCCCTTCAATTTCTCCCCCATCTCTACGTAATCCTTACTCTTTGTGTGTGGTTACATAAATCTTGTTCTGTATCTGTCTTTCTTGACCACACCCTCTCAAAATACCCTCTTTCTACCCACTCGCCCAGTTCAAGAATCGTTTATAGAGAATCGCTGCAAATGAGAGGTGGATCTGTTGTCTTGTGATTCTGACGATGGAATCATCTCAAGAAAACAACAATCCGAAAAACCAATTGGTAAGAAGGCCAGTTTATTGGCTTCCTAGTTTAAGCTTATAGATTATTTCTTGCACTTGATATCACGGTTTTTTAATAGATGTTTTATTTCTGTCATTAAAATTTTTTGATTGCTCTCGTTGGTTTTCCGTTTAAATGCATCGTTAATTTTTGGTTTTACGACAATGTGAAATCTCATTGATGAACTGTGAGCATGTACGGTCATCTGCCCAAGCCCCCCAGAACATCAGAGTGAAACATGTATACGTACATCTTATTTTAGCTGTGTGAAAAAAAGTGTTGAAAACCTTTATCAAATCTAGCTAGGAGGAGAAGATGTCTCGATTACGGTTTCAGAACTACAGCCAAGTATGCTCAATACTTTACATTAAATTTCCTTAATCCCACCTTTCCTGTAGCTTGATATGCACATTGATTACACTTTCCTGTATCTTACTGTATAAATTGGTTGCTTGTACACACGTGTACTCCAATAGATAATGGATGATATGTAGTTATGTATGTATCTAGCTCTTACATTTTTGAAAAATAGTTGCTTCATTGAATTTGTTGGTGCATACAAGTCAAATACTTTAGTTTTCCTCCCTCAATATGAAGGTCAGCTATTTTCATGTTTCAGTTTGAAAAAGAGATTTGTCAGCCTTTTAAATGCAGATACTTTTGCATGTGATTGATGTAGGAATATTAGTTATGACATAGTCTACTGCAGGAGGATTTACTGATCCCACATGCGACTGAGAGAAACTATAACTATGATTCTCGCATACCCACAAGTAGGTTAGAGAGGCTTTTGAGAGAAAGAGAGCTAAGAAGGTTTACCCGGTCTACTCATTCTAACGATGAGTTAAAAGAGGGTAATGGAGAGCTGGATGCTTATGCTTTTGGAAATGGAAATGAATTTTATCTACCTGGTTGCGATACGGGAGCTCGAGATGATGATTATTTTGAACAGATTTCTGCATTGAAGCTCATGAACGATGTTAGCAAGAAACCTGATGATCGAGTCCGCAAACAACATCTATTGGTTGTGGCCAACCGACTGCCTGTATCTGCAGTTAGGAGGAGTGAAGACTCATGGGCTCTGGATATAAGTGTAGGAGGACTGGTTAGTGCACTTCTGGGTAGGTACTTGAAATTGATATTTTGCATTCGGCAGTCAGCCAAATTGCCTTGGCAAACTATGTAGCTTGCATCCTTTTAACTGTTTATTGCCCTTTCTATTATTATTACATCGACGTAGGAGTTTTATAGATTGAAATTCTTTTAATTATCATATTAAAGGTATCAATGAGTTCGAAGCCAGGTGGATCGGATGGGCTGGTGTAAATGTTCCTGATGAAGTTGGACAGCAATCACTCACTAAAGCTCTAGCTAAAAAGGTTATGCTATTGGTTCCATATGGATTGCTCTTTGAAATGAACATATAATCACATGTCCTGGAGCATAATTTTCATCTTCCATCATCTATAGTATGGATGAAACATATGCATTCCTAATATGTTTTACCACATTCTGTGGAGCACAAATTGATGTTTAACATTCAATTAATCCAACAATGCAGAGATGCATCCCAGTTTTTCTTGATGAAGAAACTGTCCATCAATACTATAATGGTTACTGTAACAACATATTATGGCCCCTTTTCCATTATCTCGGACTTCCACAAGAAGACCGCCTTGCGACGACCCGTAGCTTCCAATCTCAATTTGCAGCATATAAGAAGGCAAACCAGATGTTTGCTGATGTTGTGAACAGGCATTATAAAGAGGGTGATGTTGTTTGGTGCCATGATTACCATCTGATGTTTCTTCCAAAATGCCTAAAAGAGTATAACAACAAAATCAAAGTTGGTTGGTTTCTCCACACACCATTCCCTTCCTCTGAAATTCACAGGACACTGCCATCAAGATCAGAACTGCTAAAATCTGTTCTTGCCGCTGATCTGGTTGGGTGGGTTTCTTCTGTTAAATTTTGAGTTGGATAAACTTCCAAAAAACCAATCATGCAATATTAAACTAAATAGATAAATTAATTTGTTCTCTATTTTACTCTGATGCTTACATAGATTTACTGGTTGGATATTGCACTGTCAGATTCCACACTTACGATTATGCAAGACACTTT
>CAVNYN010275685.1:0-10866 GCA_963692815.1 Nyctanthes arbor-tristis | reverse complement strand
CCAAAATCGAAGAAATTCGGCTGTATTCAGAAAGCCGAATTTCTTCGATTTTGGGTAAAATGGGAGAGAAGGTCGATATTTTACCATGTTTCATGGAATCGCTGGCGGTCGCGAACACTTCCGTTTCGGAAAGTAGAATTTCTTTGGTTTTGGGTAAAATGGGCAAGAAAGTCGGTATTTTACAGAGTTTCATGGAATCGTTGGCGGATACGAAGACTTCAATACCAGCCATAGGCGGCACTGCCATGATTGTATTCTCGGTCTACGTCTGCAAAACCCGCTGTTGGTATGTATATTTTTGTGGTAAAATCGTGAAATTAGAGGCTTTTACTAGTTTATTATTAGGGTTAATCGTTTGAAATTGGGGTTCAGGTTCCCTTTGTTGTATGGGATGATTTTGTGGCTAATGGCATATATCAGTCGTGTTGCTTGGAAGACTGGTGCGGAGACTGGAAAGCTTAATAAGTACTACTTGTTGATCGTATCCATTTGATTTTCTTATTTTAAAGATTTTGTAAGTGGTTGTTCAGATGATAGGGTAATCTCGGGCATTTGTTTGTTAATCTCTGGTAATATCTGGCATTTTTTTATTTTAAAGATTTTCTAAGCGGATCGTTCAGATGATGGGGTAATCTCCGGAATTTTTGTTTAGTGGAATTTTTTGCTTCCAAGTAAGTGATTTTTGGTATAGTTTCTTGGCATGTTTTTGTGGTAGTCTGTGGATTTTGGCATGCATGGAAAGAAAAAAAAATTTATTAATAATAATAGATAAAAAGATAAATCTATCATTCTCATCTTAATTCGAAAAAGTCACCATATCAGAACAAGAAATTCCATGCCTCTTAGTGACAGTGTTGGTGCTCCGTAATTGCTTTTATGTTCACAATGATCTTAAATTCACCGTAATGGGAGGCTTTGTTATGAGTAGAAAAATGCAAGTAAATTTGCGGTCAATTCTGGCTTAATTCCTGGGAAAATTAGAGCCATGCATCTAGGCTAAGCACTTAATTCCTTGCCTTAAAGATAAATGGGCTCTGTAGTGTCTTGTGACTTGAATATACACTGTGTTGTGTTGTTCCTTTCTTTCCGGGTGTTGAACTTTTTCCAGCAATTTCCAGTCAGCTGCCAATAACTTCTCCCCTTGGCTTCGAAGTTGTGGATTCTGTTGGCCAAGTAGATGGGGGAACAATAGGAAACATGAATTCGTCGCCTAGTAAGATCGGAAGAGCACACGTCTGTATGTTTTTACATTCACCCGTTTGTCTTAGAAGTAGGTAAAGTCTAAGAAGTCTTAGAAGTAGGTAAAGTCTAAGAAGGATGATTACGTGACAATAAATTGGATCTGTTTAGATGAAAACTTGAGATTCAATAGCATGAAGTTCACTCAACAACATTATAACATTGAAATAGTGTATAGAACTTAATTCAAAAAAAAAAATAAATAAATAAAAATAAAAGTTGAGATAGTGTATAGAACACTTCATTCTTGACCTTAACTGCCGCAGTTTGTGGGACTCGCTATTGCACTTCAATTGATGGTAACTGGAGCACTTGCACTCATGATTTACGAATGCAGATGTGGTGTCTAATGAGTCGCTGAGTCATTATTGGAGGTAAGACATTAGTAAGAGATCCGGTAAATTGGATTTTAGATATAACTTGAACCTATTATGGAAGTAAAAGAGACTATATGGTCTTTTGTCTATTCCACAAAGCATATATAGTATTAAGACATGATCATTACAATGTCTAGTATTGTTGTTACATTTGATACTCAAGTTCACTAACGAAATACTATCTTTCATGAGTTTTGGCAGGAAAAATTTGATATGATCAATGCTCAACTGGTGAAATGAAAACTAATGTGTAGGTAATAGGTATCTTTAACTGCTGGGATGTGTAAATTGTAGCCTACTTTCATCTTCAAGGAAAGGCAATAGCAGGAGTTTTTGTGATCATTAGATCAGTAGAATATCACCTGTTAGTTATATCTACGTGTAACTAGCGTTCGTTAAAGAAACGCACGAGTTTTCCAAGTTTTACTAGTGTGTGACTCTCATGTTTTGCATGACTTGGAAATCTGTATGTAAGTACTAATTGTACTGATGCTAGTTTAAAATTACCTTCAGTTAAGTACTAAATGGTTGATGGTTGTTTACAATTACATTCAGCTGCTATATCAATCAAGACAATGAATGAGAATAACTTTATTGCAATAGATTAAGACCACATGAAAGGTTTGGAGAGACGGGAATTTCTACTAGCTGTTGCATTTCTATGGTGAATTTATTATGTAAGCTCAAGGAAAAAAGACAGGCAAATTGCAAGGTTTGAAAAAGTGCTTTCTTATCAGCAGAATAAATTATTCAGTTCATTATATATGTAATCTCTTCTTTTAATAATCAATCCTTAAACGGAGTTTTAAATCTGTACAGTATGATGAAAAAAGTGAGCCATATAATCGAAGTAATCAAACATTGGGAATGGAAAAAAGACATGGGGATTGAGATTATCGTCTATTTAAGATATTTGCTTTCTTAATCACTTTCCATTTTGTGTAATGAGCTAGCTTGCACCAACGTTACAAACCTTAAATTAAAGTCTAATCTTGGCATATGCTTCTTGTGGGTCACCCAAAACTTTATGGCTTGATTTTATTTAAATCGTGTCGGGCCCATAGATGTGTCGGGATTGGCCGTCCTAACTGGGAGATCTCAATGAATTAGACTGACTATAACTAAACAAGGTTAAGTAACAAATAAATATTTGTACCCCTATTTGATTATTATTATCACTTATATTAGAGGAGTCTACGAGATGATAGACGGACCACTCTATGGGGAGAGGCCATCTTATTTGATGAATTCATCCTATCAATGCTTTAAGGCCACTTGAAACTGGGATGACAAGAGAACTTTAAACCTTAAAGTGACTTCAACTTATATATTGATTATAATCACTTATATTATAGTAGTCTTTGAGATGATAGACGGACGACTCTATGAGGAGAGGCCACCTAATTTGATAAATTCATCCTATCAATGCTGTAAGGTCATTTGAAACTGGGATGACAAGAGAACTTTAAACTTTAAAGTGACTTCAACTTATCTATTGAATGGATCAAGTCTATCTTTGTTGAATGGTCTTACCATAGTAGACTACTACTCTGTACTAGAGATATAAGTCAAAATAAGCATGATTGAATGTTTTTGGTAGGCATAAGAATTAGCCAATCAAGTTTAAAATAAAGTGACAAGCGGTCAAGAAGACAGCATTATTTTTTACAAAACATTATTGGCCATGCCCGCTTTGCAAATCTGCTTCGACTTCAGATAAAGAGATTTGAATAATTGAAAAGTTTTAACATTTGACTGTACATTAAGCAACATTTTGAATTTTATTTCTCAAATATAATTCAAGTTTTGGGAATTTCCAACCTAATATACTCTTAAGGCTTCTTATACATTGTACAAATAGAAATACTGTATGTAAAAGTTTAACATGTGTATATAAAACATAACCCGTTAATGTTCTTCATGAGCAAATTTTGAAGATGTGTAGGCACGAGACTCGAAGTCTTTGTATTTGTTTGAACTAATAAATAAGATAAAACAGTTCATGGCCTAATCCGATCCAACAATAGATAGAAGAGTGTCGTCCAGTCTGTCTAACAAAGAAGCTAAAAGCGCTTTAGAACCTTGCTTCCAACATGGTGCAAGAAATGAGAAGATTAAAAATGTAGAGAAGGAATGCTTTGGAGCTTTTGACTATGCTTTTGTTGCCTAAGAAGATTTTATGAGGGGTCCTTTGCAGAAAAGCTCAGGTGACATTCCTCGAATTATTTTGTTCTTTGTCTGCCTATTTCAAGAAATTTTTTTCCCAGTTTAAAAGCCTAAAAGAGGTTTAGTCCAATGAATAAAGAAATCCAAGTGACAGAATAACTGCGGTTAAAGATACTATAACCATAATTACTATCGCCCACTTTACTATCGACTCGGGAAACTTGAGAATCATTCACTATTTGATAGGACGTGATGACATGTGCTCAATTTGAGTCGGTTTTTATAACTTAAAGGAAGAAGAGTTTGGTAGTCATGAAATCTGACAAAAATTGGAACTTGAATAGTTGGGCAACTGACGAAGGGGTTACAGATTTTCTCGAGTTAAATTAGTTGGTAAAAGAGAAGCATAGAGTATCTAAAATAACACATTTCGAAAGTGTTTAGAAAATTTTTGGTAGCAAAAGAAGCAAATGACAAGAAATATTTATGAATTTTTGCTAAAAATTGAGGTTCCATATTGGAAAGAATAATATATCTAATCAAGAGGATGCTTGGGGATCTCTTTGCAATGTGTTTGATTCTGTTGTCCGTTGGAAAGCATAGAGGTCAACCCCACAATTGATTAATCCATAGCACTTTACAAGCAAACTCTGGCTAGTTTAGCCGACCATAGGATCTTTGGCGTACGAGCCGAGCAAGGCCTAGCTTGTCATGAAGCTTTAAAATAGACTTTTAAAGTGGATAATGGTTTCACTACCCAAAAAAATATATATATATACTATTAACTTTTTATTTGATTAAGTTCTCGACAAGTCAGAACTAATGTAATTAAATCCACCCCTAATTGGCTCGACTTGTCCTGTTAGGCCAAATTCTAAGCCCATAAGAGACTACATTCTAGTCGACGAGCTTGGTAAGCCACTTGATCTCATTGGCATCCTAAGGCAACGAGCCTAGCCCGGGTCACCTTCTCAAACTAAATAGTATCATGTATCTTGCTTGACTAATAAACTTGAGTTTAGTCATATGAACACATTTTTCTCAAAAAATTGATACTTCCTTCTCGAATGATTTAAACCGTAGCCGTCTTATCAGTTGATTCTTTACAAAACAAAATGAGGATAGAACTTGGAGAAGCGCCGCAACTTGATTCGATTCGACCTCCAAAAAATTATCAACTTATCCTTTTTTTTAATTAAAAACATACTTAGACATGAACCTATCTTGTGTTATATATTTCAATTGTACAGAAAGGGCATATGAAGCAAAACTTTTACACCTTGATATTAATTAGGCACCATTTGGCAATCAATTATATTTGATTCTAATTATAATACCAATTTTGTTTTAAATTTTACACAAGTAGTTGGATGTAGACTTTTTTATAAATATAACAACATAAGGAGCGTAGGGAGGGGTGTGTGACTTGAACTTATATAATATAACCTATATACTATTAAGACAAGCACCCTTAGTATTATATAATAGAGTGTGATGCGAATATCATCAAATTCACATGTCAATACCAAAATTTGCCACATATGCTAAATTAGAAACCAATTATAAGAAAAACAATACTTATAGGTAATCATTCAGATTATCGTTTGTAAAATAGATTGGGAAAAGTAATTAAAGGATAAGATAGTGAGTTTACGCTATTTTATAAACGACTACCTGAAATTGGTTCCAAACCAAACTCACCCTAAGTTGCAACCATTGTTACACATGGATGATGACAATTCAAACTCCAACATCAAGGCCACGTGTAAAAGTTTATTGAACATATCGACAAGTGGGGTCCCATGTTCTCTTAATGTAGACCAATGTATATATTCAAATTGACCCCTAACTGTTAATGCCCCCACCACACGCCGTCTATATCCTGTCAAAAAATGACAACGTTCAACCATCGCGATACAGGGTACTACCATTGAACTTAATTCCTTTTACTATTTTCCAGGTAAATAACGACGACAGATAACGGCGTCACATCACTCTATAAATACCCACAACTTGACGCCCATTTATGCTGTTTCCTTGTTTTCTTCCTTCCCAACTCTGTTTCAGATATAAAATTTAGACATACTGATATATAAATACATTGATCAGTTCCAATTTAGAAGCTAATCGAAAAAGATCCTGTACCTGTCGACTAAAACTCGTTGGCACGTCGAATGCAGCATAAAGCGAGACAAAACGCCGAATCGCCCCTGGAGGGCTGTTTCTCAGAAGATTTCCTGGTTGTTCTTGAAGCTGCATGCAAGGATTCTTGAAGGGTTGTGTCGTTTTAATATATTCCAAAAACCCGAAAATTTCTTGCTCTTGAATCTCCATTGATGAAGTTGGAGAGTGATTCTTGAAGGGTTTTTTTGAAGGTTCATTCTTGAGGTAAGTTAATATTGCTCTTCACTAGTCACTGCATTGGATATCGATGTCCAGTCTATCGTACTTTTTTCCCCCTTTTAGTTGTCTGCTTATGTCAATTCACCTAACAACTTATCGGCAGAAGATCGTTTTTGCTGTTTATCTTATCCAGAATTGTAGCGTAAATGGGTGACGGGGGAGATTTGAACACGTACTTTGCCTCAATACGATCTTAACCATTAAGCTTTTAAATGAGACGGGACGGGATAAATTGAAGAGGTTGTCTAGTGGTTCCTTAGGCAAGTCACAATCAATTTCCAACATGAGTACTGGAGCATTTATTTTATTTAATAACTTATAAGCTAGTTGCAACTCACAAGAGTTCTTTTGACTACTCTTTTCTCAGTTTTTGCTTGACTTTTACTTTGGATTTATTGAAGAGAAGGGAAAGAATGATTTTGATAAGCAGAAAACAGAGGGGAAAAAAGGTTGCTTATAATTGGGATGTTATATAAATTCTATGTCAGAAACTTCAGCTCCCTCACTGCACAAAATCTTGATTCTTTATTCTTTTGCACATTAAAGCAGACACATTAGCAGGCCACTTTAGGATTTTGCATTCAATAATTGACTACTCTTTATACATCTTCAAGAATTATAATATTCTCTTTTTTTTTTCCCCACTTCCTTTGATCCCAAGCCCCTTTGCTCTACTTTTCGAGTAATGTTATTTACCGTCACTTTTGATGATCACTCATTTATACTTTTAGTGTCGGTTTTAGATAAATGAGAAATCTACTGTCACATTAGTTGTTAGTAGGTGAAGGTGAAGATTGCTTTGGTTGAACTTTTAAAACGTAAAGATTGCCACTTAATATAAGGGATTAATATTTTCCTTTTGATTTCTTATTTGGTTGGGAAGAATCTGCACCAATCAGATTTTTTTTTCATTAACAAGAAAAATTTTGTTTTGTAAATAGTTAGGTTTAGAATATTAGATGCCTTGCTTTATTTGGTGGGGTTGGAAAGTTTTGCAACTGCTGCATTGTTTTAGTTAAGTTTTATCTCTTTAATATTAATTTTATTAATTGATTATGGTTTAAGTTTGCACTTTTTTAGTGGACAAGAACAATCTTTTTAAATGCAATTCACCTATTGCCGTTTGTTCTTGGACTTATAAATTATAATGCATTAGCAACTTAAAAGTTAGTAATTTATGGATGTTAGACTCGATAGAATGAAGAATTAAATAAAAGATTCTGTATACTTACTAAAAATCTCACTAAATATACATTTCCTTTTAATTTCTATGTAGACGACGAAACAAACGTCAAAAGAGAGGGAAAAAAGAAGTTCGTATATATCTATAAATAGTTGGGTGGAAGATGTTGACGTGTATAACTTGTTCAAAGCAACGAGCAGATGATGGAGAGGAAGCCCCCAGAGGGACTCCAAGTACAAAAGACGCAGTTAAAAGTATTACCAATCAGGTTCTATTCGTACCCTTCTATCACATTTATATATACTTTACTGTCAAAGAGAATATTCGAGTTGAATTTAAAATATCGTCAGACAGTTCGATTTTCACGTAATATTCTACTCAGTTTCAAAAGATCTTTTAACTAAGGTTGCTTTTGCTAATTCCAGTGGTAGTGTCCTCTAGTGCTTCCCCCTTTTAAATTATTTTCTTATTTTTGGAGAAAATTGTCGGGGTGGTCCTTAGGATATAGACAATATTATCATTTAATTGATTTGCATTGTATTTACCTTCTAATCCTTTCTACCCAATCTTATAAGAGTGATTTGAGGTCAATGAAAGTCTTGCTCAAAGGGGGTGTGAAAATATGTGATGTAGGATTTGAGTGGGACATGGCGACTCTTTCTTGGATCATGTGTTCAAATCTTTTGGTCCCAATATTTTCTTTTTCTAACTTCCTTTTAATCTTCTCAAAGCAATAATATGACCTTGATAAGCCTTGGGAACAAAACGAATAAGACAACAGTACAAGCATTAACTAAGAAAAAGAGATTAGAGATATCATACAAGGTATTGTTCGATCACGTTTAACACTGCTGCTTTCATTAATAGAACAAAATACTCAAGAAAAATCTTACTTTCAATATGACTTTATTATACTAAACTCGTTCAAGGAGGTAAATCTTCAAATTTACTTGACTTCTTTTCCATTTACTAATAAGATCTTAACCCAATTGGATGACAGTAGAGAATAACTTATACAAGTGAATAATCCTTCCCCACAAACTAGTTTGTTAGTCTCGACCGTATGATCCTGGACAATATTGTTATAAAAAGGATGTTAAAATTTTGTCTTGAGTGGAATCCTGAATTCTTGCTTTTCCCCCAAAGGAATTCTCCAGTGTGAAAAGTGAATAAAATCCTAGTGTAAATTCTTTGTTGGATAAAGAGAGTGTGAAGGTGGGATCTCAAGAAAAGACAAGAAACATGCTTGGAGAAGAATCCCCTTTCAAAATGACCCACCTTTGAATTTTTGTCCTCCACTTTGTTCCAGTAATAAAAAGAATCATATGTGACTAAATCGTCTTACATAAGAAAAAAGAAGTTAAAATCGCAATCTTAATCCGGCATGTAGTTATCTTTACAGCACAAAAATTTAATGCTTTAATTAATTAGTACAATTCAGGTTATAATAATATCAGTCACTGCAGAGTCTAAATAAAGTTAAAACAGCAGCATCAAATGCTTTTGGACTGATACTGAAATTTCTCTTCTGTAAGAGCCAGTGGCAGCCTTAAAAAAACCTGAAAAGAAACTATTTCTAGGTCAAACTCATCAGTGAGTAAACTGCAAATTACTTGAATAAACAGCTTGTTTCATAAGGTGGACTATACAGTATTAGACAATATATTTGAATAAGAAAAAGAAGTTTGATTTTAGTTCATTTTAGTGTCGTTTGGCGGGAACTCTGTACCTGTACTGAAAATACCAAAATTGATTATTTCCATTCAAAAATTTGTCTGTTGATCCTAAGAACTTCCATTTCTGATGATGATCAGATTAAGGATATGGCATTGAAGGCCTCCGGCTCGAGTAAACCGAGCAAAGGAGAAAGCAGTTATAACAGAGGCTATAGAGCATATCCTGATTTTGATATGATTTCAGAAGGGCAATATCCTTCTTCTATGCAGCGACCAAGTTCTAGCTCTACTGCAGCTTGGGATTTTGGGCATCGTGATTCTCGAGCAGACTCGAGATTTAGCCACGCATTTGCCGGTGATCAGACCCCGGATGCTCGAGAATCTATCTCAACCAAGTACGGCGAAGTGGTTCTTGAAAATGACACTGAACCTAAAGAGTGGATGGCACAAGTAGAGCCCGGTGTTCAAATAACTTTCGTGTCACTCCCTCGTGGTGGAAATGACCTTAAACGAATCCGTTTTAGGTACTTTTTTATCAGTGGCGCATATAGTTTCAAGAACCTGGGCTAATAGGATGGTAGATTGTTACATAAATTGAAAATGTCAATTGGATTTGATACTAATTTGAGAATTATTATGATTGAATGTGAAGCCGAGAGATGTTCAATAAATGGGAAGCTCAGAGATGGTGGGGCGAAAATTACGACAGAATAATGGAGCTCTACAATGTTCAGAAGTTCAATCAGCAACCTTTTAACACTCCCGGGGTAAATCACATTTAATGATATCTAAACTGGTGATGATTACTAGCATTGATAAATAACATTACTTAGAAGTTTTAGAATAGCAGTTATGGACTAATCGAAACTCGGAATTGTGTCTATGCAGAGAGATTCAACTTACTCGAGGCTCGACTCCGCTCAGGAAAGTCCTAGGATGACTCCGTCAGTAAGGTATAGGCCATCTTTCCCCCCAGATCATGGTAGTCACTACTACAATGCGGGATCAAGCGCATATCCTGGGGGTGCCTCGAGAGGCGAGACATCGTATATGGAAGCGTCGAGAGCAACAAACGCCTCGGTAGACGAGCCGTCAGTTTCCATAAGCAATGCAAGTGACATTGAATCGGAGTGGATCGAAGAAGATGAGCCCGGAGTGTACATTACCATTAGACAATTGGTTGATGGCACCAGAGAGCTTCGACGCGTCAGATTCAGGTAACTAACTAATTAACCAACTAATTAACTAGTTTCGTATTCGTTTGAAAGTACCGACCTTAATCATTGTCTCGTTTTATCTTTCGATTTGATCGATGCAGCCGAGAGAAGTTCGGGGAAGTGAATGCAAAGAACTGGTGGGAAATTAACAGGGACAGAATACAAAATCAGTACCTATGATTGACGCATTTTCCATTGAAAAAATTCATTCCATTTTGATCCAAGTCCCAAAGCTGCCAAAAGAACACAAATTTTCTGCTTTTGGTCGGTGTTTAATTTCAGGCAATTAAAGCCACATTTTCGTTTATTCAAATTCTTTTTGATAATTGTTTTGTTTTTCCTTTTGGTTTCTGCTTTTTTAGCCTAATGGGATCATTTGGCTTTCACTCACTCAATTTTAGATTCTTCTTTGTAACACAGACTTTCTAGAATGAGAAATTGAATCGAATTCTTGTGATGAATACGATCAAGCAAAGGTGAAACAAGATGCGACGACTTCCAAACAAACGTCAAAGAGTTGAAAATATGAGGATATGATTGACTTAGGTATGACAATTTGAACCGACTCGATTAAAAACTCGTGAGGCCCCGATCTGAGCGGGACA
>CAVNYN010275684.1:0-13808 GCA_963692815.1 Nyctanthes arbor-tristis | reverse complement strand
GGATGGAAATCGTTATACGGACCTCAGGTGTAATACTTTTGAAAGGTTGGAGATCCCCACAAATAAAATTAAAAGTTAGAGACGTAAGCTCAACAAACTTAAAAGATTAGAGATATTAAGTGTAATTAACCCTTATGAAAAATATAGCTCTCTATTGTCATTTTTGGAATTTACGTCCTAGTGTGGTTATCGACGAGCATACACGGCTGAATCCTCTAAATCACTGTAATTTTGCACCCAAATTTTTATTTGCCGAAACTTTTTTTGCAACCTTGTATTATTTTCCAACTGAACCTTTTATTACTCTTTTCATTCTCTCGTCTTCTTTGGTTTAGTTTGTTACATTTTAAACGGAAACACTAATATACAACTTTTAAATTAAATGTGACTTTTTTGTTAAATATGAAATTTTTTATGTAATTTTTAATTAAAGGTGATTTTAATTAAATATGGTTTTTCTATATGCGACTTTTTCAACTTTATTTAAATGTGACTTTTTAGACTGTCATTTTTTAGTTAAGTGTGATTTTTTAATTTCTACATGTAATTTTTAATTAATTAAATGTGACTTTTTTAAATTGTGAATTTTTTATTAAATTTATTTTTTTACATGTGATTTTTTAATGAATTGTGACTTTTTTCCGTATATATGTGATATTTTAATTTAATGTAAATTTTTTATTTTCATATATGCGAGTTGTTAATTAAATATGATTTTTCCTATATGTAACTTTTTACAATTTAAATTTTCTATACGTGAATTTTAATTTAGACTAATTAAATGATATTCAAGCCACATTTTTTACTAAATCGAAGTTTTGATTCTTCATTGCATTGTATATATTTTGGCTATTTTTTCTTTTCGTTTTTATTATCAACTTTTCATCAATTAACAATATTTCTTGTTCTTAAAACTTTTTCATCTACAAATTTTATTAACTTACTTTGAAATTGTGAGAAGTGTATATAGCTAAACTTTTTAAATAATTACTTTATCATTTATTTACAATATTTTACAGCAGGGAGGTATATTCAAGACTTTTAAACACTTGTAGAGATTTATAAAATCTAGAGGTATTCAATATATTTACAACTCTTTCAAAGTCTGGGTGTATTCAACTGAAACCTTTTAATTGTTTCAATAAATCTCAACATATTCAAATTGATTAAAACTTTTTGAGAATTCTTAACTGAGACTTTTTAACTTGACGATATATGTATACCTGGGTGTCAGCCATTAGGGAATGATGCTAAGTAGCCGCTCTACTTAGTGGCATGATTGGGGGTAGCGATGTGTCTTCTTGGCAATATAATCGCTCTCTTACTTTCATGCATACCTCAGGAGTTGCTCGTTTTCTAAAAGAGTGACATGTACTATATAGTTGGAATGAAAATGAGGATATTTTATTTTGTGTGTATTTTATTTAGATATAAAGTAATTGTAGTGAGGATATTTAAATAGAAGTATTTCCTACATTGGCCGTTCGCTCATGTGGAAGCAAAAGGCGACAGCTCATTTTCATGGCGTAGTCTGTTGTGGGGCCGTCACCTTATTATGAAAGGGTCACGATGGCGGGTCAAGAATGGGAGACGAATGAACATCTTCTCATCTCCGTGGATCCCTCAGCTTTCCTCCTTCCTCCCTATCACCCCCTCTCATGGTGACCAGTTATCAAAAGTGGCTGATTTCCTATTGCCAGATGGTTTATGGAATTGGCCTTTGATTAAACAACGATTTCTTCTCCCTGATTGCGAAGCAATCTCGTTGATACCTGGAGGGTGTACCAATTCTCCGAATATTCCTATCCTGCACTTTGAAAAATCTGGAGATTACACGGTGAAATCCGGGTACTACCTTGCCTGTTCCCTAAGCAAGAACACTCAAGTATGCACTAATCCTCTCTTGAAATGGTAGAAGGGCATGTAGAATCTGAAAATTTCTAGTAAAATTAAAATTTTCATTTGACGGGTGATGGTAAATATTTTACCTACGAATCTCAACTTGTTTAAGAGGAATAACTCCACTTCTTCATTGTGTTTTCATTGTGGTCTAGATGTTGAATATACTGGGCATGCTTTATTTGCATGTGAGCATTTAGAGAGGTTTGGGAAAGAAGTTGTTTTTGCACTTTTATTTTCGGCAAAGATGAATATTTGGCTGGCCACATTTTCTTGGAGTCGTCGAAGTCTTTGGATACCTCTAATTTTGAGCTCTTTTGTGTCCCTTCTTCAAAGTGCTGGTCAGCAAGAAATTCATCTATTTTTTTTATGGAGGGGGCTCTTATGAGAAAACTTGATTAGATTCTGAGTAGCGCAGCCGGGTTTCCTGATGATTTTAGAAAGGCAAACAAGCTCTAATCTAACAATAACAATGAGAGTGGTATTTTGGCCAGATGTGGTCCCTCTAAGTGGATGAGACCGTCGGCAGAAACTCTGAAGATGAATGTCGACACAGCTGAAGTTGGTACTCACCACTTTGCAGTCGGAATGGTAGTGCGAAACGATGAAGGTACTTTTGTTGTGGCACGTTCACGTGTCATTCAATGAAATTTGATTCCATTTTTGTGTAAGTGCATGGTCATTTTGATTGGAACGCAAACTACTATTGAAGAAGGTATCTAAGTTTCATGTATTGAATCTAAGTGTAAAGAGGTAGTTGAGGCTATCCAGCAATGGTCTTTCTATAGTGTCCTTTGGACACCATTTATGCTATCCAAAGGACTAGGTGGCAACACACTATTGAGTGTGTTGCGGGGCATATCACCTAATACACCTAATAGTGTGTTGACACACAGTCCTTTGAACACCATAATAAGTTTTTTTTGCTTTGCCTATCCAGCAACCAAGTGTTGTGGATAAGAAGGGGCTATAACCCATAGGATTTCTAATTTAATGGTGGAATTTTCACTTTCAAAGTGCAGTTTTTGTAGAAGGAAATGTAATGCTGCCGTTCATGAAGTAGATAAACTTGGTTTCAAAAATTGTATTTACTGTGTATGGAGGGACGGACCTCTAGACTTCCTTGTACAGACTATTACTGATGATCTGAAGTAAAGGAAATTAATTTCAGCCAAAAAAATTGA
The DNA here is from genome assembly GCA_963692815.1 of Nyctanthes arbor-tristis. NCBI lineage: Eukaryota > Viridiplantae > Streptophyta > Magnoliopsida > Lamiales > Oleaceae > Nyctanthes > Nyctanthes arbor-tristis. Next base: position 10,725 of record CAVNYN010275684.1, on the reverse strand, counting down.
TAAAAAATAATTTTTGACTATATAAAGGCTAGGGGTTCATAAGAGCATCTCTAGTGTAATGGGTGAATGTGAAGGTCATAGAGGATAGAGTTAGTAAAGAGATAATTATTTAAATTGAATGTGCGGGTAGAAAAAGGTGTAGGAAAAAAAGGGAAAAGTGAAAAAGATAGGAAAGATAGATAAAAATTAAAAAATAATAATAAAATAGTAATGAAGATGTAGAGATAAAGGTGTAGTTTTGAACATTAAAATTAATATGAGGACAAAAAACTAAGGAAAAATTAAAGTAGATGAGTGAAAAGTAAATAAAAATTAAAAAATAAAAGATATATGGAGTCTATTTTATTTTGTTGAGTATATATCTCTCTTTATGACTTTTGAAAGTCTATCTTTACATTGAAAATGCTCTGGCACCGAGATAAAATATTGGGTCTCTTTTTGCAGAGATAATAAAAAACATAAGGAGCCTTTAGGGCTAATAAATAATTGAAAATATGGCCAACTTTGAAACACGTGCCAAATTTGTTTCCTGACAAAACGGAGTGGAAAATTGCTGTTTACTTGCCATGGAAGACAAACACCCACAACACACACCTGAACATTAGCAGGAAGGCTTGCCTGTGCAGATTAATAATTAAAATTTTATTATTATTTGTCATATCCAAAACCAAATCTAATCTGACTCTCCAATAAAATCAGTCAATCAATCAATCCCTTTCTATCCAATCCATCCTGTCTCTGCCCTTCCCACTCACCAAGGGCCACCCTCTTCCGCCTATATTCTCTATCATCGTCTTATCTTTCTCTCTCTTAAAAATTAAAAAAAAATGGAAAGAAAAGTGGTAATAATAATAATAATAAATAAATAAATAAAGAAGAAGCAGTAGAAGAAAAATAAAAGAAAATGCCTTTTATATGTAGATATTTACAAATTTTTTAGAAAATAAAATAATGTTACTATCTTATCCTCATGAATTGTGTGATGAGAAGAAAAAAATAAAATAATAATAAAATTGGTGAATTTATCTCACTTTACAATGGGTTGTACAAACACGGACTCGGAAATATAGATCACTGTGTCTAGACTCTCGACTAGTGCCATGCTACTTTTAAGTGTATTATTTGAATGTATTATTCAAAATAGTGTTATTATTTTCCATAAAGATCACATGACATTCTCATACAAACAGATGTTGCATTGAAGAGGTTGAGGGGACCATTTTTGCGTCTATGTAAACAAACTTTGACACTATAACTGGGTTTTAATTTAACACTATATATTATGACAATATATAATATTATATTGCTATATGACGTACATCAAGACACGTCACATAAGAAATTATAATTATGTAACATAGATTCATGACTATATAATACTATATATATAATTTTATATCATTTTTACACTAAAACGTGTGGCCTCTTTGATTGTCGTTAATGTCAATATAATACGATATTATTATTATGTATAAAAAATAGGATCATAGCAAATACTTACTTATATATGTGTTTGTGAAAAATCTAGTTATCACACATCCCGTTTTATATAGGTGTATTGATGCACATCATATAAATTTTCAATGGAGGTGCTATAGAATTTTTTTCGTACTCCTCTATGTTTCTTTCTGATCATCCTGTCTCTTCATCCGCTAGTATTATAGTAGTACTAAATGATATTAAAAACATATTTTTGTATGAATAATATCATTTATTATAAATTAAAACGCTCACTATATCTGACATGAGACCTTTTGGGTGAGAGTTTAAGAGCAAAACTGTGCAGATTAGGCCCAAAATAGATAATATCATGTCAAAATAGAGCGAGTCGTTACAGATAGTATCAGAGCTGAGCTCAACCGAAAGTGTGACGAACGAGGACTTTGGGCTCTCTTTAAGTAGAGTGATTGTGATAGCCTCAATCTCACATACTTGAGTGAAGAAAGTGAAATCAATTTATAATCTAAGAGACCTACTTCATTTGACATGAAGCCTTTTGAGTGAAAGTCCAAAAGTAAAGCGGACAATATCATGTCAAAGTGGAGCGGGTCATTACAGTAGAGACAATTGCCATCTCTTTATTAATTATTAAATAAATAAAGACCCTCACATATTTATATATATCAACTCATCTCTAATATAGTAATAGAACTAAAGACTCACTTCATCTGACATGAGACTTTTTGAGTGAGAGTCCAAAAGCAAAAAAGTGTAAGTTAGGCCCGAAGTAGACAATATCATGTCAAAGTGGAGTTGGGTCATTACAGTGGAGACAATTTTCATCTCTTTATTAATCATTAAATAAATAAAGACATCATATATTTATGCGTATCAACTCATCTCTAATATAATAATATAATTAGAGACTAGATAAATAACATCACTCTTTTTATATATAATGTTGGCTGGTTATATGCTGTTTCACCAATTCAATATATGTATATCAACTCATCTCTAATATAGTAATATAACTAGAAACTGGATAAATAACAATACTCTTTTTATCTATAATGTTGGCTGGGTATATGCCGTTTCACCAATTCATAGAGGACTAGCTTCCCAATAATCAGTTACCCTTTATCCTTTTTCTCGGAATATTCGATTGTAAATTCCTGTGCATTATATTAATTAATCCCACCAACTTTGGGAGGTTTGTATAATTAATTCTCAATTTTGTTTACAAAAGCAAAGCAGTTCATTTCTTCTCTGGCAAACCCAGAAAGAAAAGAGTCAAAGGAAGAAAGAAAAATGTATGGTTTTGCAAAAATGAAAAGAGTCACTGACCTTTTAGGTGATAGAGTAAAGGCCCGAATCATCGGCAGCAGTAGCAGTGGAAGCGAACATAGCGCACAAGCAGGTGACGACGTCGTTTCCTCCACCCTCTCTGATCTTTTCTTCGGTTTTCCCAGTGACGATGATGATACACTCGTCGGAGATTACAATCCGAATCGAGAGAACAACAGTGTGTTGGATTCCGATGATCAAGATCCATCCATCTCCGATTCTCTTCAAATGAATGGCTACGGCGAGTTGATTCAGAAGATTTTTCAAGATCCAAGAGATTCATTCAGAAACATGCTTCTCGCTCAAGTATTGAAAGCAGAGCAAGTGTTTTCTTGCCTGAAATCGAACAAACAGATTTTCCGACTAAATGTGATGGCGTTTCTGAAACAGTACGGACACAATGCGGCAATATGTAAAACCAAATGGGAGAGCTCCGGCGGATTAACAGCCGGAAATTACGAGTTTATCGACGTCATACGGCGAGACTCCACTAGGTATTTCGTAGATCTAGATTTCGCTGCCGAGTTCAGGATCGCCAGACCGACAACGTCGTACGAAAACCTCCTGCAATTCCTTCCGACGGTCTTCGTTGGGAGAGAGGAGCAATTGAAGCAGGTTTTGAAGGTGATGAGCGACGCTGCAAAACGATCGCTGAAGAGCAAAGGACTGCACCTCTCGCCTTGGAGGAAACACCGGTTTTTGCAGAACAAGTGGTTCGGTCCGTACCGTCGGACCACGAATCTGTTTCCTTGTACGTTTCCGTCTAGTAAGAGTTACGGCGGCGGAGTTAAGTGCCGAGCCATGGGTTTTGACGCCGGAGCTCTGACGTTTCCGTCGACGGCCCGTACAAGATGATGAATAGTGGCTAATTGAAAAATGAAATAAAATATATTTTTATTTATTATATCATTGATCTTCCTTTTTCTTTTGTGCATGCGGAAAAGAAAACTGCACGTTGTATATCTGACTGACTAACGGGATACACCATGCAAGAACAAAACAGATAATAATCTAAGGATTTTTTTTTTTTTTTAAAAGAACAATCTAACAAAGTATTTGGCAACTATCCGGATTATAATCTGGATTATAATCTGTTATGTGGTATTATTTTATTAGTTGTTTTTTTAGAAAAAATAAAAAACTGCGGCTTGACTTACTTTTTAAAAAAAGTTAAACTAATGAAATGATATTGTGTAGGACGATTATAATCTAGATTATAATTCGAGTGAGTTGTCAAACACTCTATATATAAATAAGTTGATTAGCTTATATAATATAATAAATTAACTAATTAATTGATAAATTAATATTAAATTTAGGAAAATATACAATATGTTACCAAGTTATTGTTGCTTATTTTTTGAAGGGGAAATTGGGGAAAGTGTGACCTCTCACTCGAAACATGAGCGTTTAATCATTACAGTATTTTTCGAATCACATTGTTTCTTTTGAGATGATGCTTGTTAAGTAATTTATATAACCTATATCTTCCCCGTGGGACAAAAAGGCGATTGATATAATTACCGATGCCTTATAAACACTTTATACGATACTGATATCGTTATATACAGTGAAATGGTTGAGAAGATAGCTCAATAGTAGAACATAGACAAGGATTTTCACTTAAATTCTTGTCACATCACTTCCTCCCAATTTGTAATTTAAAAAAAAAAGGTTTAGATCAAGTTATATATACACAGTTCCATGTTTTTATCTCTAGAAATATTGCCACCTAAACTGATATATTTAACTGCATACCAATGTAATGTAGCATTTTTTTTTAATTAATCTTTAGGTAGATGGTGCTTTCAAATGGATTTTCGAGTTCTAATTAAACAAAAGAAATCACTACCTTCCACGAACATGATCATCCTCAAAGCACAGTTTCAAGATAGAAGTTTAGGGGGCCACCGCGTTGAATGATATAATCTCATGTTGAATGAATATATATTAGAATATATAATTAACAGAGAAGAAGAGTTCTGTTGTTCTTGGTGACTTGGACCATTCATATGTCTTTGATGAAAAGATAAAAAATGAAAATATACATAAAAAATGAAAATATACAATCTTTGTTCGATTATCATTATTTCTCTCCCGTTAGAGTCTAATGTAACTAACGATACTTATTTAGATTGAAAACCTTTTAGATAATTTGCATTTTTTCTATCAAAAGGTGAGAATTTGCACAATCACATATACAATTTTATTGTATCAATGATTTTTTCGTTATGGTCTATATCGAATTACTTTCAACTTTCATTCTCAACTGCATAATTCTATACATTTTTTTCACAATTTCATATTACAAAGCACTTGTACACCTTTTTTCCCCGGAACCTTTCTTATACTATTCATCTTATGCTATTAGTTACACATTCTCTGATATACCATTCATAAAATAATCATGTCAAAAAAAATAATAATAAAAATTATACACCGTCTTACAGTTAATGTTTTTATTAAGACTCAATAAGTCAATTTCGCTCATTTATCTCAATAGAGTAGTAATTTTATGATACTTTCAGAGCAAGGACGGAACTATGTTAGGACCATGGATGCAATTGAAATCTTTTACTTGGAAAAATGCCAATGAGAAATTGGGTATTGTTGCCTTTAAAGAGAGACATAAAATTTAATATAATAGAGAAAGACTCAAAGGACTAAGAAGTAACATAAAATAGATTTGAAATATATGTGGAGATATATTACTTTACCCTCTAAATTTTACATATTGCTACAAAGTGGAAAATACATACGAAGAAAAGCTATTATTGTAATAGTGATATCTTATGATAGCTAATTAATCTCAGAATCTCAGAATTTTGGTCATAGTTTTGTACTTTACTAAGTCCTTAAAGTTGGACGTTCTTACCTGGTATGTATATTGTAATTAGCATATATTTACTTATTATTAAGAGAATTCAATATCTGGATATATTTAAATGGTAACTTTTATTATCTAGATCTAAACTCGTTGAGTATGGCTGCTTTTGACATGCTCGTTTAAAATTTTACTAGTTCGCTCCTACTGATATACTTTTCTATCTCTGCCCTTATTTCAGAAGATGTCATTATATCACCTCTCATTTTATATAAATTCATAGATGCGCGTCACATGCTCTTGACATGTATTTAGTACACCTGCATTGAACAAGAAGTGTAGTAACTGCAATTTTGACTGTTATTATTATTTTGAAATATTAGAATCAAACATGCCCAAATTGATCTAGTATGTGGATGAGAATGAGGTGGCAAGATGAATGATTATTATCTTGTATTGATGTAACGGACAATAAGAAAGTGTGAAATATGAAATGAACAAGTGGAGTAATATATATATATATATATATGGGTATTTCAAAGTGGAGTAGTACCAAACCAAAGTGATTTTTGTGGATAACGTTAAGGATGAGATAAGAAGGTTATAAATAATAAATGTTTAAACTTCTGTCCTTTCCATGTTGTAAAGACTCACTGATTGGGCCATTGGTGGCATTCAGGGGGCTGACGCTGCCCTATCGGAATATCCTGTGGGCGTATTAGGAATTTTACATTTACATTTAAACATTTCCCCTAGTCAATTTTTGGACTCGCTGGACAAAATAACCAAACAAACAGAATCCCTGAGGAACCTTAAAAATCGAAACTTTTTGGATTTTCAGGGGGGGAAAGCACATTTTTTTCACTAGATACCGAGTAGAAACTGAGATATTAACCGAGATTGAAACCCTTCTTTTTTTTTTTGACATTTGAACTAAAGCAGACGAAAACTGAAACATTCTTTCAATTTTGTTTCCTTCAATAACCGAAACCAAATGCCCAAGCCTTTGTTTCATTAAATAGCTTGTGATCCATTATTGTTCGGTGGTAATGTGGGCGGCGTGTATTCTAATAAAAGAATCAGGGAAATGGTTCTGCCATTACGAATAAGAAGTGGATGGAATGAAGGCTTAAACTCTTGCGTATTTCAAGCATCAATGTATGGTGAAATTTTAACAAAATTATCTAATAAGAATGCTGCAAAAATAAAAATATGCATTGGGTTAATGAATCACTTGAACACTAAGAACACTAAAATGTGTGTGTGTGTATATATATATATATTATTTTTAAGTAATAAACAACCAAATAACCTACCCGGCCGAAAGGCTACATCTAGTATCGAACTGATAATTTGGACGATACGGCCCCTTTTTTCCCCTTTGAGCATGAAAACCCCAGAACCAGAAGTAGTAGGATTAATTCTCTTAATAATAAACAAAATATGCCAAATTTTTTTATTTTTTATTTTTGCAAAATTTATCAAATTCAAAAGAAATGTACACATCTGGTTAAAGTGAATATTAGTCACAAGAGGCAATGGCAAGTGCCACCCTAAGATCATTCGAAGTTTCGCATATATACATTCTATATGTTACTATTTCTTGTTGATAAAACTTGGAATCAGAGGCAGCACAATAACTTTTGCTCACCCAATCGCGTTTTGAAAATGTCATCTCCCTTAGAATTGGTTCATGCCCATTAAGGGGATTCCCCATGCTTAAGACTTTCCTCCATGACTGGTTAGCCGTCGGTGGAGTAAACATGCTAGTTACCACGTCCCTCTCACGTGCCCTTAATTCTTGCTTTTTCTTGAACTCCTGTTCAAAGAGATTAAGAATATTGAACAAAAAAATGCCATGACGAGGTTTATTTGTGACCAACGAAAGTATCTTGAGCAACGCGTGAACACCAAAACAACCATCCCATGACCGTTTGTGTGCTCTTTTCTCAAGCAAGGATTAATCTCCAAAAGAAAGAAAATTGAAGTAGAAAACCTAAGGCTAGGGACGGCAGTGAACTTTTTAGATATACCTGAGCCTTTTGAATAGAAAAAACATGTTGATGGATAGTTTACCTTCTTGGTATCGCTTTGCACAGAACCACTTCCCATATTTTGTTGGCAGTGATCATAGAAATCCTTGAAAATTGCTTCGGCCAGTAATGGTGCTTGCAAAAACTTACGATGAAGAAAAGCCGCTATTGCAATTAGCTTCTCAACATGTTCGAAAATAACACATAGCCGTCTAATGTCTTCAATAATATCACTATCCCCAGATCTAGTATATGCTGCAAATCCAAAACCAAATATCAGTAAATGAGAGCAGAATTCAAAGACAACTCAAGTATACCAGAGAAGCAAATTTACATTGTACAAATTTCAAGGTAGACGACATTGTGAGGTAAAGTTGTCCAATTTTAGTCATCATCTGCTTTATGTCACCAAATGATGTCTGATTAAGAGTGTCAGCTGCCGCTCTGAAGGCAGTACAAACCATTTGTTCCAGCAATTGATGCGGTCTCAGGGTCTCCAAATAATGAAGAACCTATCTCAAGACGAAGATAAATCAAGGAAATTGGGAAATTGAACATACAGCACCCTAACACATGACGATAACCAGTAAGCACATGTTGTAACTTGAACAGCAAGCATTCAATAAAAGTAGTTTGTGAACGATATAGAACAAACACAAGCAGCTGATTCAGTATCATTGGCTGCAATAAAGTCTCAGTGCCATTGTGTTAAAAAGTTAAAAAGAGCTCTGCGATTTTATTTATTACATTTTTTTTTTTTAATTTTTTTTAGGGGTGCACATTAATGAATAGGTAAGCTACAGATACAATACTTCATGACTTCAGGGAGGAGGAAATTTTGGAGAAATTATAATATGAGAGAACTAGGATGACTGGTGAAGATTTAAAGAGATTTGAAATGCGTGGATGTAATCTAGTGGTTAAATCAAGGGGTAGCTGGAAATTATAATTTTGTGATAATTTTGGGCCCATAATGAAATTTAACCAGCCGGGGGTTTCACCATATTGCATCCAGGTTAAAACTATAATGCTTATCCTCTTCAGCAGTTCCATAGAATAGTTCTGTTAACTTGTTTTTCCTTCCTCGGTGAATAGACATAAATCAAAGCCATTGTTCAGTCTGGAGCAAATGGTAATTTCTTGAACATCATTGCTCCTATTCAAGTAGAATAATGCTCCATATCTCTTTACCATTCTATCCGCCAAAATATTAATAGAAAACTCAGTAGAAGGGAGCTGATGAATCCGAAAATGTCAAAATTTACCTTTTCTCCTTCTCGGTTAGGATCTAGAAGTGGCTTCTGTTTAGAAGCTTCCAAAGCTGGAGCATCATCCCAAAATCTTCTCCACGAACTCCCATACTCAGACATTCTCTTAGACAGTCTTCCTCGAGGAGGCCACTTATTATTTGACCCCTCTGCTGCACTAGATTTAGAGGCTTCAATCTCACTGTCATTATCTTCCCAATCCTTTGGTGAATGCCATCTAATAAAATCTTCAAACACAGCAGCTGGATTAGCTGCCTTAAATGCAGACATGTCTGCCATGAAACGAGAGGAAATCTTTCCAGGATTAAAATACTTCACAAACAGAAAAAATGAACTGTGATCATATACTTCACAATGATAAACCCACCTTTCGTGTTTTATAAGTCTTCTATTCATGATTCAATACCAAATAACAAACATAGAATACAGAAAACAAAAACGAATCCTCTAGGAAGCCTTGGAGTTCCGGTGGTGGAAAATACTGTCATAAGAACTAAAATGTAATCAAAAGACATTCACATGTTATTTAGTTAAGAGCATGAACCAAGAAATATATTTTTAAGAGTTATCAAAGGGTATACAGATGATAAATATCAAAGAGATTCAGAAGCACCACTATTGAGCAGCTCTCTTTGAACATAAGTTCTATAAAGCACAATCACGTGAAAAGGAAGCAGGAGAATTTTAATGTAAAAGTGATGCAATCAATAAAAATGTAAACATAATGCTACCTGCTTGAACTTGAATTGCTTTCCTCTATTTTTGGCATTGACTTCATTTTTTAAATGCGCCATGAAACGGTTAATTTTTCTCTATGGACAATTCAATTTATAATTCCATAGACATTCTAAAATATCATTCTGCAGCTATGCAAGCCACTTGAAACAATACAGTTCTGTTCCAACAATCTCAGTCTCACTCTTTTAAGTTATTCTAATGGAACAAGTGGAAAACCACAGGGAGATTCCTATATCTACATAGATGGTATGCCACTACCAAATTTTCCTTCACTTATCTTCAACCGGTGCTATCTCCTTGACGGCATATTATATTATTTGTAATTTTATCAATTCTAATATTGTGATACTCCGTTTACATCCTCATTTAATCAACCTTAGATTTATCAGATGACATACATGAAAATACTTGTATAGATTCAGATCAGGCTTTCGATAATTGTTTTGGAAGCTATAGTTCATTAGCTACTGATAATAAAACTGAAACTGCTCGTGTCAATTTGTGTAAAACAGAATCAAATTGAGATTTCCCCCAGAGTCCATTCAATAGGTGGCAGTGCAGGGTGTACTGAAAGCTGCAGCTTAGGAAAATTATAGAATTCATTTCATCACTTGGGATAACCTAACATATTCTAGTATAGAAGTGGTGGATACTCGGAATAATGAATAAAGTTACAGGTTAAAATGCAGTATAGTCAAGAGCTAGGAATAATGAAGCAGGTTAAAGGAGCCTGTGAAGACTTGTTATTAATCCTAAGGCAAGAAACTTGGCATCGATTGAGTAATCAGATAACTGCATGCAATGCAGAAAATAAAATGAAGCTAAAACCTGAAACAAGGTTTACCTGCAATACAAGATATAACTGAGGATGAACAGGTAATGAATTCTTTTCTAGGGAATTAACCAACCAGACCTCCCACAAGACCAAGAGGGGGGGAAATAGGAATAGAAAGTTGGACCCGTTCAAAAAATGTCTACAATAACAGCCAGTCACTAAAAAAAGAGGAAGCACAGAGAGTATCACCACTTCAAGTCTCCAACCACTAGAGCCCCCCACCAACACACACACCCCGGGGCC
>CAVNYN010275682.1:0-15369 GCA_963692815.1 Nyctanthes arbor-tristis | reverse complement strand
TGACTAGACGAGGTGCTCAAGTATTTAGAAGTTTGATTTCCCTCCACATTAAGCTCGAACTCAACAAGAAGGACTCTATTTTCTAAAATAAGGGATTTCTAAAGATTTGCGCATTAGTTTGATTTATGTTGTGTTCGTGCATGTGAATATGTGATAATGAATCACATGCTTTATGCATTGTGTCATTATTGTGTACATGGTTAAGATCAGAGTTGGGAACCTATATTTAATATAGATGCTTGATATCAAGAACTATAGTTATATAGATCATATCAGACTAATTATATCATTGCATGTGTATTTGTGTCTACGTGATGTAAATCAATCGATGCACTGAGTCTACTAAGTATTATTTTAAATACTCACGTTTTCTTTAAAATTATTTTTCAAGTTTCAGAGCCGGTGGCGGGCGACAAGTGGCAATAATAAAAATAATCAATAGTTTACTTTAAATTTAGACGAGATTAGTATTATTATTTGAAATTTATTCAAGAATATTAAACTGGATATTTATTTTGAATTACATGTTATTTACGTGGAATAAACTAAAGCCATCCGCTAAATGAAATTATAAATTATTTTTCCGCAATATTTATTATTAGTTAGAAATATTTAATGTTCCGAATTTTCGGGTGTTACATCCCCCTCCAACTCTCAACTTTTTATTTTCATAGTTCTTTTTTAAGTAACTCTCCACTTTCTATCTATATTAACTACCCACTATCTATTTTTTTCCTTGCACGAATTTTCTTTTCTACAACAATTTCCTTTCTTTATTTCCTTCAAAACGTTTAACTATCCACATATTTGCATTCCCGCTTAGTAATCACTGTTCTTTTTATTTTTTATTTAAAAATGCTCTTTGCTTACTTAACTAATTATTTTTCATTTTCTTTGATGCAGAAATATTAGGCCTTCCTGACTTTTTGAGAACTAAGAACTTTTTCATATAAACTGCAATTATTTTCCTAATTTTGTAATGTCAAATTTTCTTTTTTTATTTTCGTTCCGAAACCATTCTGGAAACTACAAATATATCTGTATAATATTGCATTTCCGTATACTTCTTGTGAATAAGATATTTCTGTCATTTTATAAGTTTTGAATTAGGCTACTATATATATAATTTATACTCAACTTATTTGCTTATTGTCTATCATATTTATTTATCTCGTGATAGACATTCCAATAGTTAGTTTTCTTTTTCATCTTGTGCAATGCAAATTCTGATAAAAGCAATCATGTCTCAAATTAATTTATGGCACGAATTATTAGTCTATACGGTGATGCTATGTCAATCCAATTAAGACACAATGGATCATGAATATTCACATTGCCTGCATGTACAAAACCCCTACATATAAAGATAGAGATGCATAGCCTTGAATTTGATCTACCATCATTTTTTCTTTTTGAAAATGCAAGACTAGAAAATTCATCTCTTGCTGAGAGACTAAGTTTAAACTAATTTGACATGACCTGCATCGAAATTCATATATATATATATATATATATATTACTAATATATTGAATGGAGTATGTTTTGTATTGTATTAGAAAAAATAATTGACCCTTTATTCTATTTCATTTATGTCAAATTAACTAATATTAGATATATTTGTATAACAAAAGAAAAACATTGTGTATCTATGTCATAGTCGAGAAAGGATTCAGTAGAATGGTCCTATATGTCCATATGGTAGGACTTTCATTAATTCCATGCCACATGTGAAATGTTCTCACATTTATATCTACATATATAGGGAAGCGTTCCGTGGACTAATAACTATGACAAATAAATTTGACATATCATCTTATCCATTGATGTGTTTTAATCCAAGGGTCTAAGTTAATTTATCTAAACTCATAACAATTTACCCATTTACCGCTAAACATCCCTCAAGCAACTCTCAGTTTCCCACACAATCGATTGCAGGTTGGAATTCAGAATCCAACGTCTCTTTTCTCCCCGCGCCAAGCAACTGTTTCCTGCCATCCAATGGAGGTGTCCACCACTTAATTTGAAATGAATTTATTGAACATAGAAATTGGACGTATATCCATCACCTCCATCGCCACACCATCTCTACCATCGCTACCATGAAGGGAAGATCGACCATCGCTGATACCAACCGAGGACCCATAAATCTATTTTCCTTTATCTATACCAAGATTCTAGCTTTCTTCTTAGTACTAACTACCCACCGGCCACCCACTTTTTGTTAATATAATTTATTGAAGTAATTACTGAAATCTAAATTATCAATGCAGTAGAAAATTTTAGATTTTACTAATGATTAATGAACATTCAATTTAGTGAATTAATGCGTAGAAATCTAAAATGGGTTTTCGATCTACTATTTGTGAAGAAGAAACAAATGAGCCGGCCGATGACGAAAGGAAGAGGACGGTCAGTGAAAGAATGAAGTAGGTGGACGAGACGGTTGGAATTGGGGTTGTGGCTTTGCGGTTGGCAATAAACAATATATATTGTATATTGGGTTCTACATAAAGTAAATTAGTTCATTAGCTGCAAGAAAATAAAAAATGGATAAGATGATTTGTCAAATTTATTTATCATAGTTATTAGTCCACAAAACCCTCCCCATATATATATATATATATTATATAAATGCTACTGAGATTCTGGAAAATAGAATCTCAATTTTGGCACCGTAGAACATATTCTATTTATTTATATGCTATTATTTTTATTTTTGACGCTCTTCCGATCTAACAGTTTATTCAATTTGTAACTCGCACAGATGGTTACAAGCCACTATCTAGTATGGATCAGTTTTTAGCCTAACCATCCACTTCTATTATTCCATTCACACTTTATAATGGATCTTTGGCTATGAGCAGTTTTTCACACAATTTTTTACTAGATTCCTGTAAAACCAATTAAAAATAATCAAATAGAAGCCAAAATTCCCAAATCTTCAAAGGAAATGATAGAAGAAATGGTACCTAAGAAGAGGAAAAACGGGCTGAAAAGATCTTGCCACTGAGAAATCTCTCACATCAGCAAAATCTTTGGCACAAAAGAAGCCTGAAACTCGAAAGTAAATTGCCCAAGAAGAGTGGTGCCTCAGTGAGAAATAAGAAAAGCATTTGAGAAGAAATTATCCAAGGATTTCCCTAAGCCCATTGGTAAATGTAATTCTTTGATATTAATATGTGCGCACATAATATTAGAGTATGGGAAGGTCCCGATTTCGTGATTCGTTTCCCCTTAATTACTTCTTTTATGGGTTAATCTGCATGTGAGTTGAGGAATTTGAACAATTTGTAGTTATAAAGGCATCTCATCGCTATTGCTTTCAGGTCTAATTTTGGCTTTTAGTTAAATTCTTTATTTGTAAATAAGTGTACTTGTTGAATGGAGAAAAATTTCGCCTCAAGAATTCTACCTCTGCTAATATCGCCAGCAGCTATCATTGAGAAGCAATTCAGTTGAAGACATAAAATTATGTTTGATATAATTATTTTTTGTTGATTAAAGAATCATTTTTTATATAATTGTTAATTTAGTGTGATACGTTTAGAGAAATTTTGTTAATTTGACATGAGAGGAATAAGAGGAATTAAAAATTTAATGTTTTACTTGAGCTAAACTTGAGAAAACCGAAAAATCAAAAACTTCATATTTTTCTTGTTTTTGACTCTTGAAATAAGTAGATGACAAATAAAACTAAACTTCGTATTTTCTTTGATATCTGATAATGATATCAAACCAATAAATAAAATGATAAATGTTATATATAAGAAAATATTTCAAATTTTGTAACGTCTTCTAATATATTTGTTAGTTTGATAATGAAAAATATGTCAATGCTATGTACGAGAGTGCAATTAGTTAAATTACAAAAGAGGAAGGAAAAGAAAACAAATAAATTCAAAATTTGAAATTTTAAGAGTGCTGCGTGGATGGCTCGATAAACAGTAAGGCTGCAACACTTCAATTGTGCAAAAATCAATGCGTTTTTGGTTTTGGTGCTGGCTCACACTGCACCCCGCAAAGAGCAAACAGGCCAAATGCCAGACTTTGCAGAAAAAGTCCCTGAAGTTTCAGCTTTAATTTAAATCAATTCAAAACATCTTTTTTCATGCATGTTTTGACTCACAAGCTTAATTCTTGGTGCCTTGAATCTTTTTCCGACTAAATATATTGACTTTGACTCGTCTCCAATTATCCCAACTCGTGAACTCCTAGAGAACATTTACAATTTAGTCCTTGAAATTTCAATCGAGCACCAATGCTTCAATTTTAGTATAAATAGGCTTCCAAACCTTTCAAAATATTCATCTCGAGCATCCATGTGGAAATCTTGAAAATATAAATCTCATTTAGAACCAAATCAAGTACGGCATATCCCGGTTCTCATCAATTAGGGTTCATCGTAAGGTGGTGGTTTATTGAATAAAAAATAAAAATATTTGGATTGTTTTTCAATTACTTCCAAATTTTTTATGTTTAATTATTTCAAATCAACAAGTATTTGATGCCTAATTTCTAATCTTTATGAGCAAATCAACAAGACATAGACGGTGGTTTCTCACAATATTTTTAGGAATCAACAGAACTAAATCGCGTTTGTTAAATTTCTCAATTCCGCTACATCAAATAGTTTCCTCAAATTTAGAGCCTTCTTTAATTTAGATAGTGGAGTCCTAAAATTATACGCTAAGAGTCTCTCCTAATTAACTTTTTAATTTAGAGAATGAGTTTGGCTGTCCCAACTCTCCCAATTTAAAGAACCAAACTTACTCTCTATTATTAAATGAGGACAAGTTTCGACATTAAATAAACACAAGTTACAACATTCTCTTTCTTGAATTATACACAATGTCTTTTAACTTTATTAGTTGTTGATATTCAATGATTTAATATATATTAACTAAAAAATGCCAAAATAATAATTTTTTCTTGAAAAAATATAAAATAAAGGGTTAAAATAGAGATCTTGATAGAAAGTGTAAATATTTTCACTCTTTTAAAGTTAAGAATACTCTCTATTTTACAAAAAATACTTTTTTATAAATAAAGAGTCTCTTGGAGGATAATTTACAAGTAAAAGTCTCAGTTCTATATAAAAACGATTAGATATGTTACATTTGATGCTACTTAAGTATTTAATCAATAAAAGACTGCACTAAAAATATATGCAGACAAAATGAGGATGCTAAGATAAAATTTCAATCATAATATTATGGACAAGGTAAAAAAAAAAAAAGAATCTAAGCCAAAATTACAAGGGGAAAAATAAAAAAGGAATCCAAATTTATAACTTAGCTTCATTAATAATTTTTCGCCACTTTCTTCATATCTCTGCCACTGCTACTTGAGATTTTAAAGCAACTAGATCCTTAACAACCATAACAAGCCATGTATTCTATCTTTGTGTTTCTATACATTTCCCTTTTTGACTTCACCAAAATTTCCCTTCAAATTTAGCAACTGGAACTAATCGGACAATTACCCTTTTTCGATCCTTTGTCCCTGCAGAACTCACTTCCACAGCTACATCGAAATGCTTTAATAGGATGGTTATGATCATCGAAGTCAATTCCATAATCCTGAAGATTGTATCAAACAAGTTAAAAGATTCAAAATTTTAGCTAATTCAAATTAATATTCAACTGAGAATGTTTACAGTTCAAAGAAACATAAAAAGGCAGGCAAATGGAAATAACCACAAAATTAATTGGTAAACTAAGGTCAACTTATAATAGTTCATTTGACAAAAACAAAATAGTCATTGCCTTTGCTAAGGTAGAAAGAGCCGCTTAAACATAAGTGCAAAAATCTTGATGTCACGAAATGCTTAACGCATATTATTACCAGAATAAAGTATGGATACGATTCATCAGAGCTTAGTGTGCACTGAAAAATGTCAGAGATTTGATAATTCCACTATATTGAAAAATTTACAAAAACCCACCCCTCAAATCCCCCCTCCACAAAAAAAAAATAAAATAAAATATAAGGGAATGAAAATCCTCAACGTCAAAAATTTTACAATCCATGAGTACAAGTTGCCTACATAGAACAACATTATTTCAAATTCATTAACTGCATAAGGAGAAAATTCATAACTAGAAATTGCAGAAATCATTAAATATATGTAAATAAGTATAAAATGTTTCACAGATGAGATATAAGGACACGAATAAAAATTATATACACTTCAAGTTTTCGGTTGAAAAACTAAGCAAAGACCATTATGACCAAAACTAACTACATTTAGTGATGCATTATTCAAGAATATTGACACAATAATGAACAAGATTGTAACATCTCTTTCTTTCGATAAATTGACAATAGTTGTTTCTAATTATGAACAAATATTATAGACTGCCAGGAATTGAAAAATCTATAAATTGCAATGTGAACCTTTTCAACCACTTACCCAGGTAAGCTCCTCGTAAGCACCCACTTTTCTTTTAGTAAAGAACGCAATCTGCACAAGGTAGAAATTTACTGATCATCTCCCTTAAATTGAAATAATTACTGCTTAAAAACCGCAAAATGCTTAAAGGGCCAACGAAGTGAATCCAGTCATACATGATAATAGTGGCGATCAGGGGTTTCCACCTGGACTGGTATATCAAGCAAGTTCGAATCAAAGCACCTACAGCAAAGGAAAGAAGCAAATGGAAAAGGATATAAATATGAGGTAAAACAAGATTAAGTTTGATATAATTCAGGAATGTAGTGCTTAACTATTTGTATAAAGGAATTATTCTAAAATACATTGTAAGGTTTGACAATTTCAGAGACCAATTCAAATCAAGGACGACTTTTGTTTAGAAACATTGTATCAGTAAATCTCTAGACGGATTAGAATGCAACTGATTTGCAGGATTGCAGATGAAGTTTCTTAGATGAGAAAATGCTCATTCAAATCTATTATCGAACTGTCATAAATTTGATCTATAAGCACACGATACTAACTAAAACGCTTGTAGTATTAATTTTTAATTACTACACTATCCTTTTTTAAGTACGTACTTGCTTGAGCCACTTCGAGGCTTCCTTTGACATGAGACATACAAAGCATACATGAGATAATAGTTAATGACAATGACTGTTCACTGAAAAGCATGTAGCACTTCCTAGTTGTCTCATCTCACAAAAGGTAAGAACTTGAAGTTCAGAAACTAATTTATAACACAGAACGCATTTATCGTGGCTTAGAGGACAGCAATATAGTTGCAAATATTACAGACACCATTGACTAATGGGCATATGCATGTTATCATCCTGAAATAAGCAATTCTCATCAGTGATATCTTTATTCTCTTCTTCTTCATTGGACCTAAAATGTACTCCCTTACATAAATTTTTTCCCCTCAAATAACTATATGTTAACGATGATCTTTGCTCTTATTCACGAATAAAGCAAAATCTAGAATTTAGGATGTTAAGGATTAAATGCCTAATTCCACATTAAGTGCAATAAAAACACAAGGTTGGCAGCAAAAAATTTACTTTAAATGCCAGACTATGTCCATTTCATGCTGCACGATTTCACTACAACAAAGAGGAAGGAGATTACAATCAGTTCTTACTCACACAGCTCGTTTTTCTCTCTACAGAGGCCTTAGTTTCCTTTATATAGAGAAGAAATATTAGGTTGGTCCACCGTAAAGATGCGCGTCCAATAAAAGACATGTAAAGTAGTGTAAGGCTAGCTTCTAGGTAGGTGATCAATGCTAAAGGTTCTAATATTAATGATGATGTCTCAATGAAAGGTCGAAGTAGTTTACTGGTGATTGGAATAAAGCAATGAAATATTTGATTCTAGGAATTAAGAGATCTATATATAAAGAACTCACCTATGATTTATAAACCTTGCCACATTACCATAGTATGTTGCATCCAAGCAGAGTGCATTTTCATCGTTCAATATGTTTTCCGAACACCAATCGGCGTCAAGTAGCACCGGATATGTATGTTTGTATTTTCTTGTGCTTTTCTTATTCCTTTCATATAGTTCAATGTTTGTCAAAATTTCCCCAGCATATTCGCAAACAAAGGCACCCTTTGGTAACTCTTCAAGTGTTCGGAGACCCCATCCTTTACTACGGTTTGTGACGAAAACCTACGAGAGAAGTTAAAATTAACATATATGTAACCGCATTTTCCTGCAGCATCATGACAAAATGAGTTTCAACAGTGCTACAAAACTTCCTGTAGCTTCTAACAAAGATCTTTACTGAGATATGAAAGCATTTCTAACAGGTTCTCCAAATGGAAGACTCTTTATTTGAAAGAGCCAATGCTTAAAAATTAATTCCAAGAAACCCTTTATTTTACCAAATTTATAGGGTGGTTTTTTGCTCTAAATTTGGAGAGCCAAGACCCACTCTTTATTTGGATGCATTAAATAAATTGGAACTCCCCACCACTTAGGTATCGAATTTTTGCAATGTTAATGACATAAAAATAATAATATAAATGAAAAATAGTCATTTATTTTGCTAATAAAACAAAATATAATAAATACGTATTGTGAAAACTATAAAGTAAAGAGGCAAAGATAAAGAGAGTGTTGGATTTTGTCAAAAATTTTAGTCTTCAAATGTAAGGATGTTGTTTATTTTGCAAATTTGTCTTTAAATATAAAGAGTCTCTTGGAGATAGTCTAAAGATATCTGATTATTTTAGTTGTTATCAAATTAAAGGAGATAGCATTTTATAAATCCACTAACCTGTAATTTCCTCGTTATACCTCGCTGCACAACTCGATTTCCACATTTCATGTTGCAGCCACATTTCCTCCAGCATTCTTTGATAAATTTCCTTTCCAGGTGGCCCTTGCATTTTTCAGGCCTAGATGCATTCTTTGCCTTCTCCAGGGGACAACTATAATCCTCACAGAAGAATTGGTAATGATCTTGAGGCCGTAGTTTCATGGAAATACAAGATCCTAAAAATTCTTCAGTTAATAGCCCTTCTCGAGTATAAGCAAATTTTCCTCTTGTATCACGAGCACAAGCACATGGTACAGAGGATAAAAGACAGTCCCCAGTACAACGTGAACAGCAATCTTCGTCTGCGATACGAGCCAACGAAGCATGTACAAATGCAGATTGATAGACTGTATTTTCCGACACATATCTAAACTTTGGTAGATTCTCACCACCAATTTCATCCACCAGTGAGATACTCACTTTTTCAGTGCCATTTGTTATATCATTGATTCTATGAACAGCGTATTCTCCATTACTGTTGTTAATGGGCTGACGTTGAGCAACTAGAGCAACTGGATGTGCCGATCTAGAATGACTTGCAACTTTTTTGTCTTCAAGCCCTATTCTGAGATTTTCTCTTTTGGGGCAACAGGTTTGATCATGGACAGGTAAATTGTTTATGACAAATCTGTCATTTGAAGAAGCTATACTGCGACTCATTCGGAGGGTAGTCCCTGCATAAGCATGTTGTGATCCTGAACCACCATTCTTTTCTGTCTTATCTGAAAAACGAATGTTTACATCACACCTTAAGAGTTAACAATCAATAACGTTCTAAGTTTATTAATTATTAATTATGACAAAATGATTACATTAAAAAGTTTTTCATGATAACATTGATAAGGGCCACTGCTTATTAATTTCCAGAATAGTCATAAGTTAAGACGAACATGTATTCCATACTCTTTCTAATTCATGTACCCAAAAAGACTAGTGCAGGAATACATTTCTCGGCTCAAATAAGACAAACATGTCATCCATATTCTTTCTAGTTCCTGTACCAAAATGTCTAGTGCAGGGATATATTTTCTTAGCCCAAGTAGGGCTTCATTTTGTATCTAATACACTGAACAACTTAAGCCAGCTTCCTGTTATAGCCATCGGGGTTAGAGCATCTCCAATGGTGAAAGAGGGATTGCTTCCTATGTGGCTTGAATTAATAAAAGGTATAAGGCATCTCCAGTGGTCATGTGAATTTACGAAGTAATGGGACACTTGTCAAGATATGAGTAGTTGACATAATAGTGGGAAAGAGAGAGAATGAAAAAATAGAATAGTGTATACATATAGACACTATCTACGACACTGTCTACATCTAGACATTCTAGTAGACAATGTCTACTTCTTTTTATTGCGACATTAGTTTTTTTGAATGACGTGGCAGAAAAAATTCTCCAATAAACATTCCAATGGAGATGCTCTTATAAGACACTATTCTATGTTGTATAGTTGAAATAGATTTGGTAGTAATCTTAAGGCTGTCCAATTACATAATATGGCATGAACAGACAAGTAAAAACAACCACTTCTTTGAAAATACAGACAACAAATTTAATGCATTTGCAAAATATTTCTTCGATAGTGCAATGCTAGTGCACTTAAGGGGATATACCTAGGCCAAGATTGGAAGCAGGAAGAGAAACCTGAGGAGAGCAATTGATATGCAGCCGCTTCTTGGAGGTGATTACATTGCCAGATTTACAATCATGAACCGTCTCTTGCCTTGGAAGACCTATACCAGTACCACACGATACACTCTTAGCATACTGCACATCTGACGCTCATTCAGAAGCCGAAATTTCCACTACTGGGCTAGGACTACTTTAAAAGGTTACTTACCTTTGTTCTGAACTGATAATTGCTGCAAATGATGATGAGATTTACTTCTGGACTCTCCTGAAGATGATAGAGATGACTTAACTAATCTAGTTCTGTTAGAACTTTTTAGGATTTCACTCTCTCCCTGTTCTAAAATTTTAATGCCATTCTTGGAGGATGTTACTTTCTGCAATCTTCTGTGGGATTTCTTACTTGGAGGTTCAGCATCATTATTTATTGGATCAACACTTTCCTCATTTGTTTGCTAGCCATAAAACATCAATAAGTCAAACATGAGCTTTTATAGGTTTTAAACAGGATACAGTTCATTAAGATTTTTACCAACTAAGTCATTATAACTTATAAGACCAAATCATACTTTGTAGTTAAGCTGACTGATTTTGTTTCCAGCCCAAGCGAGGAGGGAAACAAGAGCTTCCAGCATAAAGAAAGGTTGAAGCAGCAGGCTTCTTCCAAATGTCCAAGAATATTGATTGATGATTATATGAATGCAGAAATGTCCCATTAGGATTTTGAAACTGGTATTTTGCTAAGGTGGGATATATATTCATTTAAGACATCCCATATCCCCTAGAGGCTGTCCACAGATGAACAAAAAAGCTATACGGTGCGGTGACAAGGTTAGAAGTATTCAGGGATAAGAACCTTATGATGTGCATCTTCGAATATGGCATCAGCAAGAGCACGATAGTTTTCTGCCTCAATAAGTATCCAACTACCATTGAACAATTTCAAAAGTCTATTAAGTACTGGTTCCACTCTTCCTTCATCAATGCCCAGGATCTTCATGGCATCATAGGCCTTTAAACTCCTTAGATCCCAATCCGTTGCCATAAAATATTCCCGTATGATAGATAGTAACTCAATTGATAATCTTAAAGATGTAGAGCTCTTCAAAAATGGAATTTATAGATTGTCACACTAGTAACATGGCAGATATATCTGAGGGATTGAAAAGACCAAGACATAAGTAAAATTATACCACATAACTTAAAAGGAGTAGATACATGCTACAATAAACAATATAATAAAGAAATTAAAAAAAAAAAAAAAAAGCACTTCCAGGGTGCTTAAAAGAATACCACCAATACAAAACAAATGCAAATATTTTTAGTCCGTAGTTCACACGAGAAGATGTTAATCGTCAAAAAAAAAATATATATATATATAATGAAAATCGTAAATGAGGAACTACTGAGAAGAAATCATGATGCAGGTTCATAAGCATTCAGAAAGCTGTAAATTTAATTAATCAAGTAAAACTATACAGCTATTGAACAAATCCTCACCAACAAAATTCTTCCATTTCCAAGTCTAACTCAAATTTTCTATTGTATGCATTCCCAGTTATTACCAAATGATAGATGATCCACAAAAAAACATGTTATTGTTACATTGTACAAACACGCCCTAAAGAGGATCATAGAGATTATAAGAATCCCACACCAAGAGGAACAAAAAGAAAATATTAAGTGTATTAATTTCATATCCTATTAAGCACAACTGTTTGAGATACGCCCATTTATTGAATGACCTAAAAACTCCACTACTATGAACATGAACGTGAAAGAAAATAAAAGGAACTTTCATTTAATGCACAACTGATAATTTTGGAAGTGCAAAAAAGAGCCAGAAAACATATACTTATTATGCACAACGAAGGAGTTCACATATTCAGTCAACATTGGAAGCAGTAAAATAAAATAAAATAAAATGAATAAATAAAATGGGAAAAGAAGAAGAAGAAGAATGAAAAACAAGATGACAATATACATTAACAAATCATGATTAAATATCAGCGTGTGACAGAGATGGTTGAGACAATTCTTTGATATCAGATAAATAGACAAATACTAAGTTGGGGAAAAAAAACCAAAAAATCTAGCACCATTATGAGAAATATAATGGGCTATATTCTTAATGTTTCTTTCAGTTTTGAATGACTTATGCACTAAGGTGTATGAATGATTTGTAGTGTTCTAACATTCTATGGTTATAAACTAACAAACTGTTCAGAACCAAGGATACAGAAATATTATTAATTGCTAAATCTATTGCTAATATATTTCTATTATTTTTTTTCATAAAAACATGGAGTGATCGGGAAATTATACTTTTAATAGTTGTATGACAAAGATAACCCAATCATATGATTCCAAAAGAATGGCTGATACATGTTTATTTTTATTTTGCATTCTCTATTCATAACTTTGCAATACAAAAAAGGAAACTACCGTGTGTTTCATTTTTATAATACTAAGAGTGAAGAAACATTGATGCCTTTTTCTTTTATTCATCAAAAGAAACTAAGTTTTGCTCTCAATAAGCATGAGGTAGACTTTCTTGTTTGCAAAGGCGAGCTTTATAAAATTTTTATTTGTTGAGGTCAACTAAGTGGAGCTTCTTCTTCAACTTCTAGTTTCCTTGTCCTTTCCTCAAAAAAGAGGAAGAAATATAGCATTCCAAAGAACTTTATGCTCCATCCCCGCCCCAACAACCCTTCCAAAAATGAAAGCATACTATGTGTTGCCTCACGTTCCTCCTATATTTAAGCATTGTTTTACTTATTCTGTCAATGATTATCACGTGATCTTTGCACATAATCATGCAAAAAAATTTCTAAGAAAAGCACTAATGAACTTAAAAAGGAAAATTACATATTCAGCATTAACAAAGTCATCACTCTAAGGCTCAACCATCAATACTGTGAAAAAAATTCCTCTACTTTAGGCTAATGGGAAAAACACATGTGGGTTCTTGAGCTCTATTTTTGGTACCCTTAAACCCATATGCGAGTTGCTGATAGGGTACTCCCAGAGTACCGAATATTTTCTCCAATTCTACAAGTTGAAATTGCTGATGCAAACGAGTAGAAATGATCTGTTCTAAACAATGGTGCTTAATTAACAAATGAATAAATCTAATCCAATTGCTGCACAAATTAAGCATTTGCTCATCCACCAATCAATTAATGTGACATACCATTGCTACTGAATCCCCACAAAGAAACCGTTGATACAGTAGATCCTTTTTCTCTGTAGAAGACTATCCCTTCAAGATTTATAAGCATCTAAATGATCTGCTACTCTACATCATAATTTAATTATAAGAGACAAGTAATTAATTAGCTTTCTTGTTGATATTTTACCTTTAAATTTGAAAACACTATTTTACAGTTGGATTTTCTAAATATAATCAGGTAATGCAATGTGATATTAAATTACTTCTGTGTAAATTCGTGGTTATTAATATTATATACTACCTCTGTCCCACAAAGATAGTCCACTGTTATATTTTTATCTGTCCCAAAAAATAGTCAACTTACCATACTAAACATGTATTTAATATTTCATTTTCATATATGCCCCTAATTAATTATTATTATTCAACTACCTATGTGTTGAAAATATTTCAAACAATTAATGACACAAGAGTATATGTGAAAAAATAAGATAAAATTAAATATTCTAACCATATTACTTATTAATCCTTCATCTACATAAAAATAGCTACCAGACTATTTTGTGGGACGGAGGTAGTATTATTTTTAGAACTCATGCAGCAAGTCAAATATATAACTAAAGAATAACTCGTAAAATATAATTAGATCCGCCCACATTGATTAATTAAGCCACAGAATAAATAAATAAGGATGAGCAGGAATCAACCAGAACCCAGAAAAACAAAAAACAAAAATAACCCAAAATCATGGAACAACAACATATAGAGGCAACTGAAAACCCATGAAAAAGAACCAAAATCGGAAAAACATTTTGCATTTATATAAAAGGGGCAACAAAACCTCAACTTGAAAAAAGGAAAAGAAAAAAAAAATCTCTGAACCCATAAAGCTAGAGAATTACCTGCTTAAGGTTGACATTGAAAATGATAGCACTCTGCCCACCGAGGTTACGACTCAGAAAAGCTTAAAGTTTGTGCAGATACACCAACACATCTGTGCAATTTTATAAGAATTCAGAAATATGCATAAACGGCGAAGAAATCGCCGATACAGAGTTGAAAGGGTGGCAGAACGCAGAAGCTGTCAATGGTGTTTTGTGTGTTTTTAAGTGTCAGTGTGTGAACAGTAAAATTTTATTTGTATTCAAATGGGCATTTATTCACTGTGGTTGCGTGTACGAGTAACATTTAAACTGGAATTTCTAGAATTCATGTGAAAATGGATTTTTATGTTTGCTGACGTCAAAAATCCGCATTTACGCCAACAAGCAAAATTGAATGAACAAGGTGATGAATAATAAAAATGGTGAAGAAGTTTTGAATGGATTTTCGAGTGTTCCTAGAGTGGATCAAACCCGTTGGATGGGATATCATCATCTCCACCTCACATATAGAATTTTCCCCCTATCTCCTACATTATTTGTGTATGAAAATGGAAATCATCGAGGTAGAAGTGAAAAACCAACATTGGGGGAGTGGAGGTTTTTTGTGTATTTTGTTAAACTCTAGTGAGAGACTTAGAGAGAGATGGAGTGGACCGAGAAGGTGAGTGAGAGAGATGAAAATAATGTGTGGTCCTCTTTTATTCTTACAATTACTTAACCATTAAGGATTTATAGTTGGTCCTTTTACTTAGTGTTTGTTTATTGTTTAGTCGGTTTCTTGTAGATGAAAATGGTCCTTCAGTATATATTTTAGCTCTTCTTGGTCTTCAATCCTGCATGGACTTTCACAAGTCAATTAGTTGACCTTTGACTTGATTATTTTCCACTTTGATCCGTATTTTGGGTACAACAAATGCCCCCAGGT